>MVAQ01000218.1:0-37651 GCA_014825775.1 Krasilnikovozyma curviuscula | reverse complement strand
ATTTCACAGTAAATGTTGGAGGTATTCTGTACAGAAAGAAACAAAAAATAGATATTACCGAGCGCTACTGCTGATGGACGAAACAAATACGCTCTGTTACGATTGTCTTTTCTTCTAACCAACCGCACCCATGCACAAAGGTGAGAAATTCACCTAAAAAACCACTTGCGCATCTCTGGAATCTCACCTGCTGAAAGCTCAGATCCCCAACACGATATTCCTCTTTTCCAGTATAGTTCTAGAATCGCGGTCAAAAGGATAGAGGAAGACCTGGCTCTGAATGTCTCAATCTGCAACAACAGCAACGACAGATGGGTACACTATACCAGTCGCTACGGAAACACTCGAAGGTGACGACCCCATAGACACCCTGCAAAATCCAGATCCTACGCCAAACCGAATATGGCATCGTAGAGTAAGGCTACTGGTTTGTGTCTCTGGTATTATCGTCGAGTGCTTGACTGCTGGTGGTGTTCAGGTTCGTTAGATGCCGCCAGTTTGGTACGAGTGGGCACAAGCGGCTAATTCAGCTCCCCCTGCTCTTGTCCCTCAGATATTCCCTTTGTTCTCTCCTACATTCACTACAACATTCTCTCTTACGCCGTGAGTGCTGTCCCTTTGTTTGCGTTAGGTTGATGTTTGTTTCACTCAACTCGACTTCTTGACGTTCGTTCACAGGCAGCAGAACAACTCCATCGTTGTGGGAGGAATTCTGGGGCTTTATCTTTCGGCTGGTTTCGTTGGCTCGATGGCTGACAAGTATGGGCCAAGGAAGGTATCTCTACTAGCGACTGTGCTCTCAATCGTTGGTTGGGCGGGTATTGCACGCAGGTTGTCGTATGGCCCACCGCTACCAGGCGACGGAGCACTACCGGTGGAAATTGAGTTGGCTCTCGCATAGTAAGTCCACTTTCTGTGCACTTTGTGACTGAGTTTCATAATTACAACGAAGAGTTGATATCGTCCCTTCGCGCAGCGCCTTGATCGGAACGGCCACAGTGTGCTCATACTTCTCCTCCATCAAAACCTCAACAATGACATTCCCAACAATCCCAGCTATCGCAATTGGTTCGCCTCTAGCTCTCTTTGGTCTATCATCTCTCTTCCTCTCAACACTTTCATCCATGTCCATCTTCGTTTCGACTTCAGCATCCAACGGTCAGGAGGAGCTCAACGTGCTGCCTTTCGTGACCTTCATGCTGGTGCTTGTATCTTCAGCTAACCTTTACGGTGCACTGGCTTTGCGAATCATGCCCAATCGAGCTGGCAGGAGGCTATTGGCTCACGAAGACGACGGACGACCCCACACTTTGGCAGAGGAAACTAGCCCATATTCTTCGTCATCATCCTCAGCGTTTGAAGAAACAACAATTGCCACTGATGTGGAAGCTGGTGCCGGTGTTGATGAACACGCTGAGGCAGACGAAGAATCTGGTGTTGCTGCGCACGAGAGTACGCCTCTGTTAAAATCTAAGAAGAAGACGTTCCACACAACAGTTGACATCAGCTTCCTGGAACTCATGAAGGAGTGGAACTTCTGGTTTTTGGCTTTAGCGATGTGAGTGTCTACCACATCAAACGGATAGAATCTAGAAAGGGGTTGCGGAATTGCTGATAAAGTTATTTATTTACAGGTTTTGTATGATTGGTCCAGCGGAGATGATTATTGCATCAATTGGTGGCATTGTGACCTCTTTGGTACCCCCTGAGAACTCACTAGTCGGCAACGGTAGCAATTCTCTTAAGATCAGACAGAATCAGGTCAAAATCATTTCCATCGCCAACACTTTGTCTAGGATCGTAGCAGGCTTCTTGGCTGACTTTCTGTCTAAGCCAAGATTACCTGTCAAGAAACTACGAGACGTCGACTCTGAGGAGGCACTAGCGAACTTAGAGGAAGAGAAGAAGAAAGGCTTATATCTGCACAAGCTGCATGCTAGCAAGCCTCAGCTTCTTTTATTAGCCCTCGCTCTTTTGGCTGGAGTGTATCTGTTCCTGTCCCTGGGACTAAAGGATGCTCAAGGTCTCTGGTTTGTCAGTCTTTCAGTGGGCTGGGCTTGTGAGTTGCATTCTCCCGATCATTCAACCCTCTACCTCAGGGTTGAGAGCGCTCACTAGATCAATTTCATGTCAAAGACGGAACTATGTTCACTCTCATACCTGCTATTATTTCTCAAATTTATGGTTTGAAAACTTTCGGGAGGAACTTCGGTCTTTTGTCGTGGGCTTGCGCTATTTCGTCTGTGTTTTTCACTTACCTTTACGCCGAGGTTAGTTTTCTTCGCTTATATGATAGAGTACGAACTGAAACATCCCACTGACTGACTAGTCCATATTCTTCTACAGTTTGTTGCTAGGGCTGCAAAGGGACAAATTGGAATACCAGAGGACCCAGACTCACTGATATGTCAGGGGCCCAAGTGCTTCCAAGGCGCTGGTTGGGCAAGTTTTGCTGCAACTCTAGTCGCGATAGTTATAGTTACAGTACTGGGAAGAAAATGGAAAGGTAGATGCTGATGCGCCCGTTGTATGGAATCTTGGACACACTTCCATCTCCCGTTGCGCTGCCTTCTCAAAAGTAAGAGCCTTGTGCTTACGATACAGCAAATATGCACAAAAGGAATATCAATACAAAGGAGATAATCTCAATGGCGTTTGCGAGGTCCTGTCTGTTCTTCCGTAAAGTAAGTGATACTCTGTAGATGGAAGAAACGTCAGGTAAGGAAAGGAAAGAGTTGCCCTTCACTTTACTGACCTGAGAATCAAGCCACTTCTTCAACTTGTCTTTCCATCCTTTGTCTTTGATCTCCTTCCTTCGAGCGATGGACGAAATTTCATCAAAAGCGACGGGCTGCCAAAGAAACAATCTCGTGAGCAATCCTCTTCAAAATAATTAACAGGCTTCATAGAAAACTAACCTCATACCGTAAAACCCTCAACCAAACATCTTGGTCTTCCAGTAGCATAGCGTTGAAACGTACTTCGATTGGTTCTCTATTAGAAGGCGCTGCCTTGCCTTTCTGTCTGCTCTTATCCTTGTTTTCCGTGAAAGGCCTCGGTGTATTTTTCAGTTTGGGAGGATGAAGATATGACCAGATCTTCTCGAGTTCTCTCTCTAAGGATTCGCGGTTTGTCGATACTTTGAGGCCAAAGCTTTTGACTTTTGCCTGATGTTGCAAAGGGTAATACTTTAGCATCGAAAATTGGGACAAAAAAAAGGAGTAATATAGACTAACTTGTAAGCGGGGAAGATCCCAGAGATGGTACTGCGGCATGTCACTGAGATCCAATTCATTTCCACTGTCTTCCGACTCATCAAACTCTTCATCTTCAACGACGACCGACAAATTGAAGTTCTCCTCTGATCCATCTGGTGACGATGCCAGTTCAGAAGAACTTCCGGTTGCATGGGGAACTCCACGACTCTCATACTCCTCAGCCTCGTCACTTTCTTTATCGTCGCGCCACCGCAGAACAGCATCATCTCCCCAAGTGTTTTCATCTTCAAATTCACTCTGTCCTCGTTCGGCATCCTCTTCGGCCTCGTCATGTAATATTGATATGCACGATGAAGGTGGTGAACAATTGTGTGAGAGGTGGGTTGCATTCCATTGAACCTCAGCTTCTCTCCCCCAGTTCTCGAGGTTGTCGTACTCCCAAGAGTTTGGAGTTTCACCTTCACCTTCGCTGGTTTGGATATCCTTGTATCCTTCCTTATCGTCTTTAAGGCTGAGTAAGGCTAGCGAAGTGAGAATCTGGCCTGAATGGTTGGTAGGGTAGGCGGGTGTTGATGAGGGAATAGCAGCTGCAGCAAGTGATATGTGGTCGTCGAGACCTTCGGCAAAGGTATCTGCGTGATGCGGTGATCGCTGTGCTGCGCTATTTGACGTCGAAGAAACGCAATGACTGCTGCTATCTACTCTAAAATCGGGGCAGCATTCGATGACGATCACAGATGAGGATCGTTCGGAGTTTATTGAAGTGTCACAATTAGGCGAGATCGGGTGGTATGAGTCTATTTTCTCGTCTGAGGGCTGCTGCTGCTCCGAGCTCTCTGGAGAGGAGTTCACCCGTAACCGTGGTCGCAGAGGTTTTGCTGATTGTGATTTCCGCACCGATGAGATGCTTCTGATGGACACCGGACTGGACGTGGGACTACGCCTGTTGGAAAATGGGCAGCTGCTGATATCGCTTGGAGCTGAAGCGCAACTTCTCCTCTTCTGTGATGGCGTTGGCGAGTTTTCGCTTCTAGAGTTGGTTTTCATGTACATTTCAAGAGTGTCAAATATCAGAGTGAGAGATGTAGTATTTCCGGAGGAAGACGGGGTTTGGTCAGTGTTGGCAGAGCAGTGAGATTGGCGTCGGTGCGGTGGAGTATGAGTTTGGGGGAACACAGAAGAAAACAACTGGATCAGAAGTCAGAGATTCTCAGACAATTCACACTTTGAAACGATGAAGCGTGACTAAAACAAACCTGATGCGTATTGGGACCAGCCTCAATCTCGGAATCCGAGTTTGATGAATCTCCCTGGAATTCCCATAGAGAGCGCCTTTCGATTGGAGCGGCGGGAATCAAAGAGCGAGATGCAGATGTTGCAGTGACCTTTTCAAATCGTTCTGCAAGATTTGATGACTTGAAGGCTTGAGTGGGGGCCGGCGCAGGATACTCCGTTTCAATCGCACTACCTGCTTCTAAACCGCCTTCCCCGAACCCGAGTCCACCACCATCACCAGCAGTAGCGAAACTATCATCTCCATCCTCAAGGATAAAAACGTTCGTTTTACGTTGAATCTCATTCTTGAGAGCTTCATCTCCAGGATCAAGAACAGTGCCGACGATACCTGCAGCTGTTTTGATGCTCTTTTTCCTCTTTTTCTTCTTCACAACAGCTGAATTTTCACCAGCCACGACAGCATTGACAATGAAACCAGAAGTAACAGACTCAAAGAGAGTCTTGGGTTGCGGATCCGGTGGATAGAGAGTATGGACTATGAGTTCTTTAAGTTTGGGAAGAGGAAGTGAGACGCCATGACCCGGTGGAATGCACGACAGCATGTGCGCCTGTGAAGGCAATTGACGGTCATTGATACATTTAACACACTGCAGCGATGTCAAGTGTGAGGAAGCTCACCCATTTAGCTTTGATCATCTTCCTCGAATTAGCCCAATCCTCGTTGCAGATCGGACATTGCTTGATTTTCCTCATATACTTTTCTTGAACGGGATATGCAGGTAGAAGGGGCTGCTTAGACGATATGATAGTTTGTTTGGAGGAAGAAGCAGTAGCATTAAATGGTCTGGTCTGTTGATAGGCAGCTCGAACTTCAGCAGGCGAGGTCTTGGATCTGGAGCCATAGTTGTAGGCCAGTTTCTGGAGTAAAGCGATACGAGGGTTGGGGACCTCTTCCACCTCATTATCATCTTGGTCTTGGTCTTTTTCTTTGACTTGCTGTTGGTCAACTGCTTCAAGTTTGTTGTCTTCGTTACTGCTGCTGAGCTGGGTGGGTTCTGCACGCCCATTGTTCCACACCTCAGGTCTCTGCTGCTGCTCTTCTTTTGCCTTCCTTTCCTTCCTCTCCCGGCGTCTTTTCCTCCTCTCCTTCTTACGAGCTTCTTCCCGTTCTGGTTCACTATCTTCCACTACTTCATCGTCTTCTGCAATGTCAGCACTCACACGCGCAGAGTGGACCTCTCGAGCACTCATGGAGGCTGCAAAGCTCCTCATTGTGAATCCATTACCTGGCAATGGAGAGAGAAGCAGAGCAGAGGTATGGCAAGGACTGGATGGTGGAGGGTTTAAAGTACCCTTGTGAGTTTTTTTCCGACGTTGGACGTTGTTGATCAAGCAGCAAAGACGCGAATGCCTCGGAGGTGCTGCCGTAAACAGTCAAGCAATCCCCTAAAAATGCACCAACGGCATCCCTGAGACCAAAGGAATCTAGTAATCAATTGGACTTTTGGATATTTCAGCTACTTCTCATCAGTTCAGCTTAGCCTCCTCCTAACGGGCGCGAGATTCGTCTGTGGATTGGTGGACCTCGAGGATGGCAGTGAAGAAGGCGGGAAAGAGAATTTTTGAGAGCCTCAGCTCAGATTCCTCTGATACAGATGACAGTGACATTCTTTGGATCGACCCTCCGTCGAACCTGTCGAGCACAACCTCAAGATCGACGGTAGTTACTCTCGAGAAATCAACTCCAGTTCCAGCGACACCGTCTCAGTCTGACGAAAGCACTGCTGGTCCCAGTAAACCGCTAGTTTTGAATGAGTCAGCTGCTGCTCAGGTAGGAACTCCTCCAGCTTTGCGCAAATCCACACCTTCCTCCAGTGCCGCCGTTTTACAGATTATCGGTCAACCAGCTGCCCAAATACCACCTCATTCCCGTCCAGTTTCCAATGGTCTCCGGTCTTCCGTCAGAGTAATCCCTCGTCCTGTACATACAGCTGAGTTGCAGCTCACCGACGCGCTTCAGAAAGAACTTGTTGAAATCAAGGAGAGGGAGTTGAAGCAGTTGGAAGTCTCGCACGATGCGATGGTAAGTACAAAGAAATCATACGTCTTTCACTCGAAAAGTGACTGAATGACACTGTGTTCAAAACGAACAGCTTCACGAGCTTACTTTTCTCAACGCCTACATAAACCTGCTCGAATTCGATCCAGTCGCAGCCAAGCTAGATCCTTTAGAAGGCTATATCGACCTCATGTCTGAACACTCCCTTCAACCTGGCACTCAGACTATGGCAGGCCCATCTCGACGCAACCATCTCATAAACCATGCCGCCAGACCAGCCGATACCCCTTCACTTTCAGCCATATCAGTGGATTTCAAAAAGAGAAGTAATAGAAAAGGAAAGGAAAGAGAGTTGATTGAGGTAGAGCCGGAGGAAGAATTCAGGATGAACCCGCTGATGATGAAGTTGGCCGCAGAAGCAAGCAGGCGTGCAACACAGAAGCAATCGTATTCACCCGCAGTCTCAAAGCCTGAGGTAGCAGCTGAACCAACGCAGAACTGTGATTGTTGTTTTTTATTTTATTTGCTTCTGAACTTCTTCTCGTGTCACGTTACTCATAATCTTGTTTTTACAGCTTCGCATATCATCAGCCTGTCGTCCTCTGCTGCTTCCTCCCCCCGAGGCTCAACAGATTCCATCACTCTGAGATCGTACAAAAGACCACGTCTGGATGATGGTCTTCAATATCAATACACCCACGAAATGCAGATACCACTACCGCGGAAAGTACGAGGGAAGAGGAGTCTTCAAAACGTCCTGAGCTCATACCGCCAGATCGAAAAAGATGAGATACTCTCAGCATCACAGTTCAACGATCTGGTCTGTAGACAAGCTGCTCTGTCAGAAAAAGTAGATCGGTTTAGAAATAGCGCCAGTTTTAATCAAGTTCACTACGATTCCATACAACTTGAAGATGAGGATGTGGAAGCCGACGCCGACTCAGATTCATCTAACGAACTTCGAGACTCATCAATTTCAGCTCGTCATGGCCAACAACTACCAGAGTCGCATTGGGGTTACGTCGTTTCACATGCCATCGTTCACTCGAAGGAGATCGTCGAAAGTCCCAGATCTCAAATCATAAAAAAGATTACCCGGATGGTTGAAAAACATTGGAATAGTGAAGAAGAAAAAGAAGACAGAGAGAGGCAAGCGGAGATGAGAGCTAGTAAGGCTCGCGCTAAAGAAATAGCAAAGGTGGTGAGAGCGGGCTGGAAACTAGCTGTCAACGTAAGTGTGACTGACACCTAGCTTGCTTACGGTTGGAACTCTTTTACCCACACTTAAAATCTAATTGTTTGGCTAGGTCGCTCGAGCTCGTCGTGAAGCTGAAGAAAAGCTGAACTGGGAAAGAGAAGGTCAGAAGCATCTCGATGCAATGCTGAAACAGAGTAGTTCCCTCTCTCAAGCCCGACAACGTGATCTCGTGGAAGATGGATTGAACCGGCTAGAAGAAACTGAGTCTTCTTCAGATGACTCAGATATTGACACCGAAGACGACGACTCTACTACACGAAGCTCATCATCTTCCGATGCTGAGCAGGACTCAGATGAGAATAGCAGCTACCAGGGTGCACATAGCGACGAGGGCATCAATATTGATGGAAATGAATGTGGTGACGAGAATGAGTCAGTGAACTCTGATCGTCTGGTTGTACAGGTTCGGAAGTCTCCAGATATCCAACCCAAGCACATCACGCCCCAAGACATCGCCGTCATTGGCTCTTCAGGTCATTTAAACAGTTCATACCTCGAGAGCAACATCCTTTCAGCAAACTCAACAACCCCTAGGCCCTCTTTTCAAGCTGCTCCTGTTTTAAACCCACCTTCCACCAATGCAGACACGGCGTCTCCTCAGCCATCGCTTGTCCACATGAACCAAGAGGACGACTACGGAGACATCGCCATGAGAGATCCCGAGGTTCAAGAAGCTTTAGACGATGATGAAGACTTCGTTGCTGGAGAAGAAGAAGTTGATGAGCTTGGTGAGGATGCCTACGCAGCTGATGGTGGTGACAGTGAAAACGAAGGTCTTGCTGCTGATCAAGAGGTTCCTATCGAAGAACTTCTTGCTCAGTATGGATACAGAGTTCCTGGTAATCAGTCAATCTCCCAATCTCCAACTTCCGGCAATGAAACCAACATTCCAGCTTTAGTCCCCAAAACGAATGCCAGCCCCAAAGAAGCCAATGAAGCTGATGGAGATCTAGCCGGTGGAAATATCCTTTCTGAATGTAGCTTTATGTGTGGACCTGATTCTTCAGCAGAGGAGGAATTAGGGTCCATAGACGTTGACACAGCGGTCGTTAAGGATAACGCTCACATGCTCGGGACTGAAGATGATGCCGAAGAGTCTACCCCAAAGGTTGCAAAACCGTTTCTTCTCAGAGGAAATCTTCGACCTTATCAGCAGGTTGGGTTGGAGTGGCTTGCTAGTCTCTTTAACAACAGTCTTAATGGCATACTCGCAGACGAAATGGGCCTTGGGTACGTCTGGCTTCATTCTTCTAAATCTACTGTTGAGTTGATCATTTTATGTTTCTTTCTTGATAGAAAAACTATACAGACCATCGCTTTACTTGCATACCTAGCTTGCGAGAAGGGTTTGTGGGGACCACATCTGATCGTGGTTCCTACCTCAGTCATTCTCAACTGGGAAATGGAGTTCAATAAGTTTTTACCAAGCTTCAAGATTCTTACCTATTACGGCTCTCAAAAGGAGAGGAAGGAGAAGAGAACAGGTTGGACGACTGAAAACGCGTTTAACGTCTGCATCACCTCGTATCAACTGGTCATTGCAGATCAACACGTCTTTCGAAGGAAGGCTTGGAACTACCTTGTCCTTGATGAAGCCCATAATGTCAAGAACTTTCGATCTCAAAGATGGCAGACTCTTCTCGGATTCAAATCTCAGCGCCGATTGCTTCTGACAGGTACCCCTCTCCAAAACAACCTGGTTAGTCCAATTTCTCGTGAATGAGTCTCATTGATAGGCAACTTATCTTATGACTTCAATAAATTTAGATGGAACTCTGGTCTCTTCTGTATTTTCTCATGCCGAGTGGTCTTCAAGAAACAGGAGGCTTCGCCAACCACAAGGAGTTTTCAGAATGGTTTTCGAGTGAGCAGTGCCTTGAGCTTGACAGTGATTTACACTGGGAACTTTTTGGATCGTGTATATTAATAGCGGCCTCATTACTACCAGATCCAATGGACAAAGCAATTGAAACTGGTGGTGAAATGGACACATCAACGAAAGCGACACTCAGCCGTCTTCATACGCTCCTCCGGCCATACCTCCTCAGACGACTTAAATCTAACGTCGAGAAGCAACTTCCTGGCAAGCACGAGCACGTCATATATTGTCGTCTCTCGATCCGTCAGCGCTATCTCTACGACGAATTCATGTCCAGATCACAAACAAGACAAATCCTCGAATCTGGCAACTTCCTCAGCATCGCCAATTGCTTGATGCAGCTCCGAAAAGTGTGCAACCACCCAGACCTGTTTGAGGTCCGACCCATTGTGACTTCCTTCAAGATGGAAAGATCGGTAGCTGCCAACTTCGAGGTTCATGACCTACTGGTTCGACGTAGACTTCTTCAAGTCATGGACGACAAAAATGTCGATCTTCCCACGCTTGGACTCGTTTTCACCAAAACAAGCCCGCAATCTACCGCCGCAGTTCACACCAGAAGAGTCCTCGAAGCTTCTTTTCTTCTTCCATTTGCCTTGGAAGAAGAGCCTAGTCACATGATCGCCGACACAACATCTGTCGGTGGTTGGAGTCGTTATATGAAAAGACAATCCCAAATCTCCAACATCCGACGCGCCAAACATATCGCGTTTTTATCCAGCAAAAGATGCCAGGAGACAGCGATGTATACCAGCGATCTACTCGCCTTGGCAGCCACCTTCGGCAATCGCGATCATCTCTTACCTTGGCAGGAAGCTCAGAAGAACCCGAGAAAGTTTTTCAATCGAAATGATTTGGTGTCTAGCATGGTCAAATCAGCAGCTCAACGCGCTGAAGAACTCTCCTCTCACATCTCAAAATTCTCGGTTGTTCCTCCACGGGTGGTAGCAACGGATATGGTTAGATTTGCCCTCCCTACCAATCTCTCAACAGATCATCCCGATGTTCAAGCAGAATCATTCGATACTCTCCATCATTCTGCAGTTGCCCATCAAATCGCATTTCCAGATGCTGGTTTGCTCCAGTATGACTGTGGGAAACTCCAAAAACTATATGAGCTCTTACGAACTTGTCAAGCTGAAGGTCATCGAGTTCTAATCTTTACCCAAATGACCAAGGTTTTGGACATTTTGGAAATATTCCTGAATTATCACGGACATCTCTACCTCCGGTTAGATGGTTCAACCAAAATCGAACAAAGGCAGATCATTACGGAAAGGTTCAACACGGATCCGAGAATACTTTGCTTCATTGCCTCGTCGAGATCTGGGGGTGTGGGAATCAATCTGACAGGAGCCAACTACGTGTGCTTCTACGACAACGATTGGTGCGTGTCAATTTGTCTGTTGATGACATTTTCCTCCGCCGGCTGAAAGATCCTCCTTTCTCGAATAGGAATCCTGCCCTTGATAAACAATGCCAAGACCGTGCTCATCGAGTAAGCTACATACGTGCCCTGTATTCTGTTCCATTCTGCAGTGCAGTTGATCTGGGCACTTCTTGTTTAGATTGGACAAACTCGAGAAGTCCACATCTACCGCTTTGTCTCAGAACACACCATTGAAGAGAATATGCTCAAGAGAGCAAATCAAAAGCGTCTCCTGGACCATGCTGTCGTATGTCTTGAATAGGCTTGTCACTGTGCTGCTGCGTGTTCTGACAATCTTTGCCATCGCCGTTGACAGCTCCAAGAAGGTGACTTCACCACGGAATACTATGCTCAAAACAAATTAGTGAGTTTTTCACTCATGTATTTTCCTGAACCGTTTGCTGATGACCTGTCTTTATGTAGGACTGGCGAGAAGTTCTCGGTGACGATCTCATGGGAACATTCAACGGTGTTTCCGAAGAAACTTCGGTACCTCCTCGGCTGATAGGCTTAAAAATACAGACAAAACTTCTCCGGTGCGAGATGGAGAGGCAGATGGCTCAAGTGGAGGACGAAGACGATGCGGTTGCTGGCAGGAATGCTTTGGCGGAACTCAGCAAGTCTACTAATATTAGTGAATTTGATGAAGCCTCCTCAACGCACATTGACAGTGGAAAAGGAGATCATAAGGGCCGTCCAGGCGATGATGAGGGTGATGAAGAAGATCAGATGGGAGGCATCGACCAATACATGCTTGACTTTGTTCAAGCCAACTGGGAACTCTTCGAGTAGCGTCCAGGTTTTCGCATTCATCACAGTTTTTCTGTGTACATATTTAATTCAAGGGCCATAAGGTTCTCTTGCTTCTTTATGTTATATTAATAACTTTCGAGGTATTGAAGTTGATGTCTTTCTACGCCAACGTTGATCTGGTAAAACAACATGGATAAACTTAGGATACAAAAGATTACCTCTTTCACTGTCTATATGATGGAAGCCTCTTCTTCACTTAAAACCAGCGAAACCCATCATTTTCATCATATCTTCACCACCTCCCTCCTGAATAGCCCTCTTCTCCTCTTCCTCTCTCTTCTTAGCTCTCGCTTCGGCTTTCTTCTCTCTTTCAGCTTTCCTGCGGTCCTCTTCCTGATCTTCAACCTGCTTAAGACGTTGTTCGAAGTCGAAGCGCTTTGAAGCCGATGCCTGTGCCGTCTGAGCTCGCAGATGCGCAATTCTCATTCGGACCTGCATTAGTGACGAGCGGGAAACTTGGGTGGTTTGACCTAGTCTTCGAAGATCTAGTGCATTCAGAGAGAACAGAAAAAAAAATCAGTAAAGACTAAGCGAACAAAGCCAATGTCTTGCCGACGTACGAGTTCTGCCGTTTATGTGATCCAGGTATGCAATCGAGTCCTTGGAGACTCTTTTACAGACTTCGCAGTAAAATCCAGGCTGACCTGCACCTCTACCACCGGGATTGTTGACGATGGATGTCTTGTTCAAATTGGACTCCAAGTCTAGTGGTCCCTCTCGAGCCTTTAACAACTCTGTTGGTTTGGGAAGATCCAGTTTCCTTCGAGGAGGTTTTTTGCCTGAACATATTAGGCCAATCAGCCTGTGTTAGGGTGTAGAATGGTACAGAAAGGGATGAGAGAGAGCTTTACCTTTCTTTGCTGCCTCTTCAGCTTCCTTTGCGAACTCATACGCCTCTTTATCCTTCTCTTTAGCTCGAGCAGCAAAAGTCTCCAAGTCGAATTTGCTACCCGTTCTCATTCCCTGGATAAAAAGAAGCGGTAGATAAGAGAGGGAGAGTAAGCTCACAGAGCAGACCGGACGTAACATGTAGACTGGCTTACCTCCTGCTTGCCGTAAGCGCCTCCTTTGCTCTCTCCCATAACGTGCTAACCTTTTCAGAGCTGTACTCCCTTGGTCAGAGTATGAAATCGGATGAAATTTATGTTTTCAAGAAATTCTCTGATTTGCCCAAATTATGGTTCAGGGCTGCCTCGTGAATGGACTCCCACCACCACTGCAATCGTATCCACAAAGGGAGGTCTTATTCATCAAGAAGAGGCTTTACATTAGAGAAGATCTAGTGACACGATTGTCTTCTTCGTTGCCTGATTACATTTCCATCAGTCGTCTCTTGCTTCCCTGATAGCTTTTAGTCGACGGGGAACGGTAAGTTGGCGGATTTGGGGTCTTCATTTGTGCCAAGCGGATATCATTGAATGGTGGTAGGAGCCCTGTAGAGCTTCTCAAAACCAGCGAGAAGACCTGTATCCTCTTTGACCAGGTTTGTGTGTAGATCTGTGAGGACAGTCGTCGTCTCCGCAATATTCAACTGCGGCCTGACATAATGCTTCTATTACTTCCTAGGCGACAAGAGCAGATACGCTCTGCCCTGATTCTCAAAACCGAAGTTACACACAGTTAGCTCCTCGTCGAATTCGATTGTTCACTACGACTGGACCAAAAATGGCCTTTGTGCTCTCGTTCCTTCAGGGTGGTTCATCCTCAACTTCAGCGACTCTTCTACCCCCCAGCTTTCGGCTAGACTGGCAGGACGTGCCAAAATTCTTGCACTCTCCATTTCCTGAGTCTATATGGATAGACAGGATCTGTTTCGGCTTTAGGGTCGTTGCCTTCCTCTCCTCTTTCCCTTTGGTTGTCATCATTCTTCTGGTACGTATTTTCCTATCTGGAAACACAGTCGAAATATGGATATGGATAGGCGGCAATGGTCAGCTGGAAACAAAACTGCCTCTTAATCTGTGCAAATTTAGCGCGCAATGTACTGACCTTGTCGATGCCAATCTGACGACTTTTTAGGACTTGATTTCATATGTCATCGCTCGGACACTTCATATTGTAAGCTTCCCACGTTTTTGAACACCATTTCTTGCTCTGTACTGATTCAAAACACAACAGGCCCCTCGCCGGGTGCGTGTGTTGAAAACCTCGCCGCTGCCGGAAGACATTGCACTTCCAACTACAGATGATGCAGATGAAAGAGTCATACTGGGAAGGTCAACGTCATCTTCATCTCTCACTCAACAAACACAATCAACGCTCTTTGGCATCGACTCGTCAGCAGATGAACTCTCACCATCCCTCAACAACACTTTCAACGAAAAGAAGCTCCCATCTCTCAAACCAATGACACCCGTCGACAGTACCAACAAAAGCAGCAAGACTTCTATCGCTATGAATGTAGCATCGGCCTGGAATAGTGCCGTCGACGAGGCCGGTGAAAGGTGGCAGGACTCGGAACTATCACCTCCAATGAATCCGTCGAGGAGCAAAGAGGATGGAGATGATGATGATGTGGATATGATTCATATCAATCCTAGTAGCCGCTCAAATTCGATGTCCAGCTTTGCTCTTCGCTCAACTCGAAGCAAAGAAAGGATTGGAGCCCAACGACCGCTAGGGCTTGATGAGGGGGATGATGAGGATGGTGATGAAAGACGTAAAGTTGAATATGTAGGTGAAGGAGCTGCGATGGAGAAGAAAACATCAGCATTAGGGCTAGTTACAGATGCGGACTCGGATCTTCGTCGTCGTCACGTTTCCTCTTGACTTCGCTATTCCATTTTGCCATGATGGTTGGGTTTTCTCTTCTTTTTCTACACATACATACATACACCTTAACGACGAACGACCACATTCAATTGTTAAATATTCTCCAACCCTGCTTTCTTTTATTTGTTCTTGGGACATTGGTTTGATCTACTTTGTATCCGCTGAGTTGTAAATAGCATACATTTTCTGAAATTCCGACTTGAGTGTGCAAAATTCATCAATGAAATGTGGCAGGACTGCTGATAAATTCCTCGACGCATGAACCAGTTATGACAGAAGGAAAATAGAGAAAAATAATCGTTACTTTTATCTAATAAACTAATTATGCAGTGATCGGCCTTCTCTGAGAGCCTAGAGTGGAATTGAAAGCACCACGGCCACGGCCACCCCTTATACCGCCTCGTCCTCTCCCTCTTCTCTCGCCCCCTCGTCGCTCACCAGCACCACCTTCACCCCTCTCACCACCTTCACCTCTTTCACCACCACCGCTGGTGCCAAGTTTAGCTTCGAGAGATTTCTGGTTATTGTCGTGTAAAATCTTGACTTTCTCGGCCAGTGTTCCAGCCAACTGTTGCACCTTCGTCAGTTCGATACCGTGGAAGACAACGACGCCATCAATTTGGTCCAGTGATGCTGGAAGAAGTTCCCTGTGGATCATGCGGGAGACGATAGACGTCACCGTTCGGGTCGTGAGGGAGAAAGTTTTGGCGAGAAGAGCAAGGGAGAGCGTTTTGTAGAATGGAGCGAAAGTGATGAGGTACGTTCGAAGACCTTCTTCTTGGATTTTCCTGAAGAGTGAGAGAAGAATGATTGTAAGAAATAGCGAGAACAATTACAAGTGCGAGGGTTGAAACTCACTTTGCTAGCATTGACTTAATGCTTTCAGCATCTGGCAGCAACGCCCAAACCTTAATACCCATTACCAAGTCTCTGCATCCCTCCCAATCAGCAGCCTGGAGAGCCTTGCAAGCCCATTCAATACAGTTTCTGGTGGTTTCAGGAACTCCCCCTCCCATGAAGACCTGTCGGTCCGCTTGATCCAGCAGTTTCTTGAAAGGTTTGCTGGGAATCCATCGACCCTGCTCATCGGTGTCGCCCTTCGCCAACAAAGGAATTTCTGACAGCATACAAGAGATGAGGAAGACAGCTTCGACGAGCTCGAGATTGATATGAAGGTGGAATGGAAGGGTTCTGAGCTTGTCCGCTCGTTCTTGTTCAACAGTCAACTGGCTGAATTTGCCAGTTGAGAAACCCTGGGCAAGGAGTTCCTTTGGTCGTTGAGTGCTGAACAAGTCGAGGAGAATGGAACGGCATTCGGTGATCATTCCCAAGCGGAAAGCGGCGAGACCAAGTTGGACCAAAGCTCTATTGTAGAGAATCTGAGTGCCATCATCAGTGTGCTGTATGTTAGCTTGAAGATGGGACATGAGGAGCAAGTCACGAGCGTCGTAGTAACGACCTTGAAGAGCATGGTGGTAGATGTGTGAAAGCATAGCGCGGGTTCTGGTGAGTGGGTCTGGTGATTTGTATAGGTGGACACAAAGGCTGTGGATGAGCTGGGTTGGAGTGTTGGTAGTGGATTCGCCAGCAGCTTGTTCAAGATAAAGAACAACAGCATCGGGCTAGATTATCACATGGTATGAAATGTAAAGCCATCAACTTTTCGAGCCATGGGAAAAAAGAAGAGAAGACATTTACCTTGCAGTACACATGTTCCAGTCTTCGTCTGACAACTGCGTTGACATGGTCGACATTGGCCATCGCTACGAACAGAGCCTGGGTTCTAACAAGGACTCCATACAGAGACACCTCGTCCTTCAATCTCGTGACGTATTCCATACCATGAGCATCAATGTATTGTAGAGATTTGGTGAACTGAGGGTGAAAAAGCAACAGTTGTGATCAGCATGTCGTTTTCGCATTAGGTAGTAATACGAGCGATAGAAACGATACTCACCTCCTCATCCAATCGCTCAACAAGAGCGATCAAACTACCCCTGACAAGAACTGGCTTGCCATCCTCGGATTGGACACGTTCGATAAGCTCATCGTATTCTTCCTCGACCACCTCTCTGACCTCGTACTGGGCGCCTTCTGTACTCAACAACAGCTCTATCAAGCTGTTGACTTCAGTCTGAGCGTACTTCCAGTCTTCGATTGGCATGAACGGGTGCGAACTTGGAGAAAAATCGAATCGGGTACCGATGAGGAGAAGAAGGACTCTAATCTTTTGGTAAGGAGTGGTGGCTGCTTTTAGGAGTTGAGTCAGGATAGAAATCTGTTCCCTGCGGTCGGTGTTTTTACGTCCACGAGCTTCTTGTATAGCTTTGAGGGTTTTGAATAGACCAGCAAGGGAAAGATCGAGAGTTTTTCCACCTTTCCCAACAGTCTTAAAGTCATCATCCTCTTCTTCAGCTTCTTCATCTGAGTCGAGAGCCTTCTTCTTCTTTGGCTTTTTAACAGCAGTTTCAGCTGCTCCTCGGGTGGAAAGAATGTATGCAGCTTGGTAAGCAGCCTCGTCCTACATTAAAAACAGCTCGAAGGTAAGCGCCACTGCGACGAAGACCAATGAGAAAAAAATGAGTGGCGAACCGTAGCAAAGTCGTTCAAGTCCTTCTCGAAGTCCTTGAGAGCCTTCTTGACCTTCTGTTTCATCGAGTTGAGAGCCTTGGCATTGGCTTGTGAGCTCTTCTTCTTCGCATCCTTCTCAGCCTTCAAACTCTGATCGACATCGTCCTTCAAGGCAAGCAGACTGCGAATGAATTGGGGTGGGAGGTAGACGGTTGTTCCTGGAAGGGTGGTGAGGGCATTCTTGGAGATAAGACGAAGGACTTTGTCGAATTCTGATAGAAGAGTCACGCAGTCAGAATATCAGTGAGGTGAAGAGCAATTGAAAAGCTTTCGCAGACTCACCAGTGGAAATAACGACCCAGTTCTTCTTGTCACCAGACTTTCCAGCGTTTTCAATAGTCTTCAATGACGCATCTAATTCGTCCTCTCTGTCAATTGCGGGAGAGGGACAGCAAAGTCAGTACTACGCGCTCTCGAGAAAAAAGGCATAATGGAAAAAAAGTGTTTGACAGGCCTACCTCTTGTCTTTAGCAGACTTGACGACAGTCTTCTCCTCTTCATCATCAGAGTCTGACCCAGAACCAGCATCTCTCAAGAATTTGTTTTTCAGCCCACCCTGGAAGCATCACATAAAAAAATCAGGTCAAACGAGCAAGAAGTTGTCAGTTCAGCTGGATGAGTAGCAATTCATCCGTTTCCAACAACCATTCTTTAAGCACCTACCTTCTTTGGTCCTTCATCTCCAGACATCTCCTCCTCTTCCTCAGAGGACTCATCGCTGTCATCATCAAATTCAGAGTCGTCTGAGTCGTCGCTGTCTGAATCGGTGTCTCCAGTTGCGAACAATCCTCTTGGAGCCCTTGGTCGTTCATCCCCAGAGGAGAGGGAAGCCTCTGAGTCAGAGCCGTCGTCCGACCTGTTGCTGTGGAACATAGACATCTTCAAGGAGAATGTGCTGGTTGGGACCACACGCAAAGAGTTCAGGCTTACAGTTTCGCAGTTCACATTTTTTTGAGTGTGGCGCACACTAATCTTCTTGCAAGCTGATGAAAGGGTATTGACTAATTACAAGTAGTAGATGTGATTGATTTCCAGAGTCTCAGGAAGTAAGTAGCTTGCTCGAACTTTCCTAACAAAAGCCCGGTTTCTTGCTTTTTTTTACGTTAAGAAAATGTACAGATACCCAAGAACCCAACTTTCGATATCGCATTTCCTTCGTCTCCCATCGTTCTCTTTCGCAAACTTTAGTCAGATGTTGCCTTTAAGAGCCATGGCTCACCGGCCCATTGAGACTCTGGAACACCGAGCTCCATAAGCTTCGCAAAGACTTTGGAGAAGTCTTCAAAGAACTTGTCTTGACTCTTGGCGTAAATTTCAGCGGTCTTCTTGAAAGACTTATCCTTGATGATGACCATATCCTACAGAAGGTCGTGAGCGCAGCGCCAGTCAGCCTGAGAGCGAAAGGAGAGCAACAATGACGCAAGAAAAACACTGACAGTTGGCAACATCATCAAAGTCTTTGTCTTGGAGTCTTCAAATTGCTTTGGGCCCGCCCACTTCTTCCAGTTCCACTTCTCGTCCATAAGGAGAGTGTAGTAGTCATTGGTGAATGTGGTAGGCGAGAAGGTCTGGGCATCGCAGTAGCACAAAAGGGGCAATGATTAGTTTGCCAATGAAAAGCTATCGACAGGCTTCAGCGATTTGTAACAAATCTTAAGCACATACCCATGGACCATCGAATCCAGATCGGTCGGTGTGACATCTTCCGAGAGCGTGAGCACCAGAAAGAGCTACGATCTCTTGATCATTGAAACCTAAAAGCAGGGCAATCAATTAACGTTAGCCTTCAGCAACAGCTTATTCAATGCGACAGTCTAGCTTACCCATTCTGTAGAAGATGTTTCTCAAGTGGTCAGATCCCTGAGTGGCATCTGGAAGTCTGCCGTCTGGGGTAGCATTGGTGGCGAAACCGTCAATACTATCGGAGGATCCGTTTAAAAGCAGCGTCAGAGGAAAATGCCATGATTTGGAAAATCAAGGAAGGAATTGTTTAAGGAGAACCCCGAGCGGAGGCAATGAACACGAGATGATAGAGCAGTCAGTCAGAGACTCAACAGTCGACACCGTTCCAGTGGAAACTAACCGGCCTGGTCTCCAAGGGATCTTTGGTCCAGCCATTTCCTGGATAGCAGCAACTGTAACGTTCAGAAAATACAGGGAATATTTTGACTTGGCTGCTGATTAATCGGGTGAGCTAAGAGCGCGTAACTACTTACCACCAGCAAGAGTCCAGAGGTCACCGTAAGAGATCCATGGGAACTCCTCTGGAAGGGAGAAACGGGAGACGCTTTGTGTTAGTACGACAGGTCAAATTTGAAGCTCAACCTTATAGAGCACGACCCACCCTTGATTTTTTGCAGCAAGTCTCGAGCAACGTTGAGACCGTTGTTAGCTCCGTGCTATTGAGATGCCAGAGAATAGAGGATGAGAATTTGGACACGATCGAGGAACAACGCAACCCAGGCCATAAACATGTGGGGAAAAGCTGGGGCTTACAATAGATTCAGGTTCAAACCTCATCGTGGCATAGTTAGAACCACCAGTCTTGGTGTCTTTATCATAAGTTCCACTGGCATGCCACGCGAGACGAACAAGAACAGGCCCATACGATCCTAAATTTGAAGAGAGTGAGCGGGGTTGATCGGGTACTTGGAATCGGAAGCAACATACCATCGTCGTAACCTTCAGCCTCATCGAGAATCTCAGCAATCCTGTTGTAGACTTTTTGGTAATCCTCTGCAGTACCTGAGTGGTCAGAAAATGGTCTGGTTGTGATGGGAAACGATTGATATCCTTACCTAGGCCGCGCCTAGCACCGACTTTGCCTTCCACAGCGGAAGCAGCACCTTTGACAGCAGTCTGGACCTCTCTGGCAGTAGGGTCCGACGAAGTAGAGAGATAATAAGCTGTTTATTAGGGGACGAAATCAAGTAGCACGATACAGTTCGTGATCAGATGACTTGGAGAAGCAAAAATAAGTATGCAAGGGTACTGACCACCTCCAGCAAGAACGGCAGCACCACCAAGGATCAATGGTAGGTTACTCCCACCAGATTTGGCAGCTGGCTCGGTAGAGTACAGTCTACCTCGTGGGTTGAAAGCGTTCAAGCGCGTAGCTGGCTTGAAAGCTGGTCTAGCATTTCTGATAATGGAAGCTCTGAAGGCAGACATCTCGGATAAAGACAGAGGACTAATGTGGGCAGGAAAGATGGGAAGAGAAGCAGGTGGTGGGAGAATTAGTTTTGATGACACAGCAGCAAATGGCCTTCGTCCAAAAACGAGATCCTTGATACTCCGGTCAAGTCGCAGAGCTCATTCCTTCCTCCCACATCGGACAACCGGCCAGTATTCCCTCTGACAAGAAATGAGACGTAGTACTCACTGATGTTGTTGAAGATGGAAGGCAGCAAGCACCACAAATGTCCCTATCAACCCAGAAGAGTAAGCACATCCATCTCAAAGCCATTTGCAATTCACGCCACTGGGCCAATGCGGTATCTGCGATTTCGAGGATAGCATAAAAATGCCATTAATTCTATCTCGTGTCACTCAAAAGCGGGGAGAAACCAGCGTTGAGAGGTGTTTGTGCATCAGTTTGAACGCAAAGAGAGAAAATTCTTATAAATAAATGCGATCGTATGCGCTTTCATCAGCCACAGCAGCTAGCAAATCACAACTAAAGTCCCAAAATATTGAATGATCACGAACATCTCTATCTTCAACCCTCTGCGTCCTCCAAATATGTCTATTGGTACTCGATTTCCTCATCATCGACAATCTGTACCTTGATGGACTTCTTTTCACGAGTTACGCAGCACTCGAAAGCGTCAGTGGCCTCTTCAAGCTTGTATGTGTGGGTGATGAGTCCCTCCGCGTCTTTGATGACTTGGTCAGAGAGCAGTTTGATCATGATTGGCCAGGCTAGCAGATGGGATGGGGAAATTTCGTCAGCAATCGAGATGATGTGATGGACTGGCAAAGAAATGCTCACTATGCATGTATCTGAAGGAAGTCATCAGGTTGATTTCTCGGAATGACATCGACATGAGAGGGAGGGTGACGTCTGGTTTTCCGCAACCAATCTGGCAGATGGTTCCACCATCCTCCACAGCCTGTCAAGTGCAAGGTCAGAATAGCTGCTAAAGAAATTTCCAGAAATCAAAGGCAGTGATATAGAACTCACGTAAATACATCCAGCAATGGACTCTGGAGCACCAGTGCACTCTAAACAGAGGGGTGGCTCCGTGCCCAATACCTCGCGGACAGCTTTGGCGATGTCGTGTCTAGTGGAAGTGAACTCGACCTTGACACCGTTTTCAAAGCCCATAGCGGCAGCTTGGTCTAGTCTATTCTGTTCCAGATCGGTGATGGCGATTGGATAGCACCCAGCAGCACGGGCGATAAGAGCGGCGGATAGACCCTGGAAGAAGCGATAACCACAACCGAAGATTGAGATCAGTCAGAGCGCTTGCCAACAGATGGAATGTTTGGTTTAAACCCACAATTGGTCCGGCACCGGCAATCATGACTGGTGTTCCGAGCTTTGGAACCGCTCTGTGGATTGCACCCATGGCAACGGACAACGGCTCAATCAAAGCGGCAACTCTGAAAGACATTTTGTCTGGGATCTTGAAGAGAAACTTGGCTGGGTGTGCGACGTATCTCAGCATGGTTCCGTGGGACGGGGGTGTTCCTATGCAAAGCAAAACGGCGGCCATCACTGAGCGCATGTCGCAACGAGATGAACTATCTTCCTCAACATACCAGAGAAGGCTACTTTGGGGCAGAGGTTGTATCGACCATTGAGACATTGCTTGCAGTCCAAACACGCTACTCCTGGCTCGATGGCGACTCTGTCTCCTGGCTTGAAATCGGTGACGTTGGACCCGACCTCCAAGACTCTACCAGCTGACTCATGTCCTAAAATGAGATCATGGGTGACACAACAGTCTCCAATTCTACCGGTCTTCCAGACTAGAAGGAAACGTTAGGGCACGTCGGGGAAGTAGTTCCACATGTTTTCGTCAGAAGGGCTGTGAACTATACAGGAAGAGCTTTAAGCAAAGATCTTACAGTGGATTTCAGAACCGCATATACCAGTGGCTAATGGAACGGGATGGGAAAGTTCTTATGGTCAGAACGGCGAAAATCAAGTTTTGGCGACTCTACTTGAAAAGAGGAGATTCGAAAACCCACCAACGACGTGGACGATACATTGATCTGGTCCACAAGTTGGGTAAGAGACCTCCTTCTGATAGATTCTATTAGTTGGGTTGAGCAGGTGAGCAATCAGAGCAGGAGTCAGTTACTATATTATATTTTGGATTAAGACACTACGTCTGGCCCTTGAATGAGAAGGCTCACTGGTGATCAGAAGTAACCCAGAGAGCAATGTTGGGCCTTCGTCCTTCCTTACGGGTGACGACTTCGTTAGCGGTTGTGGAGGACCTGTTTTGATGTGATCATAACAGGCAAAGGGGGTCTGGTGAGTGATTAATTCTCATTTGCAGTGCAGAACGTCTTACTACTCACATTCTTAAGGGTTTTGTATTGTTAGTAGGGATAATGCAGGTCGGAGGGTGAAAAACGTTGTCCAGAGAGCTCTTTTATATCCTTGAAAAAAATGGACCGGTCGGTCGGTGATTTGGTTACGGCGCTGAAAGCTAATCTGCGTTCATTCACCAGACGCTCCGGGTCTCTTCTGACTCTACCAGGAGATCGTGAGCATTGATTTTATTGAGATCCGGAGTAGATTGATTACACCTCACAAGAAAAAAGAGCGCAATGGAGCACCACACCGGTTCGCGACGTCGGTGGAAATATTGCGACGCGTCTTGGACGCAGGCTTATTCTGATATTCTGACATGAAGTGATGTGAGGCTAAGAATTCTTTGTTGGCTGCAGATAAATCTGCAGGTCTGACGAGTGACAGGTGGAATCACTCGGTGAAAGCCTTAAGTGCTAGAGTTCTTCAGCAAACGGCGACGAAGCTACTTCCAACTCAAACAAAAGCATACGATGGAATTAAGCATCAGCCGAGAACGCTAACTCTCTCGCCATCTACCGAAGCTACTTCATTCCCTCTTGATACTTCCGCTTCTATCCTCTAACCTCGAGTATAAGGATATTCAGCATACAACATTGGCATTGCTATCTCTCACAGCATGTTTCCAGATACAGAAGAAAGGAACCTGTGGAATGACAATGACCTAGTTAGAATATGGAGCAGGTGAACAGTGCTGCCTGACACTCGTAGGTACGAGGATCTTCTTTTACCCTCGCGTGAGCATTCGTGAGTGTTGGCAGGCTGTGTCAACAGGTCTCAATGACCTGAGCCTTGTTGGTGAATATCAGTAACCAGGATGTGGACTATTTGTTACATCCATGGATCCAGTTACTCAACCTGGGGGATGTGGGGATGAGTAATAGCCAGGAAATTATGCGACAGCTCTCGACCTACTCCCTCCTGATTTCAAGACAATGCCATCTCGAACGCATAGTTTAACTTGTTACTTGAATAGAACCGGAAGAAATGGTGTAGATCATGGAGTGGCAACCCAGCAACGACTTGAATTTGGCAACCGTTTCAGAATAGACAACCAGTAGCACTGCTACCGAGCACAGCGTCGCCTTCCACAACAACATTTTCGTTGAACCTCTTACTTCTACCCACCATCTTCATCTTCTTTCTCTTCTTCCTCTTCTCTTTAAAGCGCTACTGCAGGTCAGAGCGCACATCGTCTCCCGGCAAGGTGATATATTCCTTCTATTCATTCGACTGCCCGGAACTGGTAGCTGATTCCTCTGTCTGTCGAATTTAAATCTGTACTAGTTTCTACGTCCTCACGATCACTTCCCTTCCAACTTTTCTCTCGGCATTTCTGTTGGAATCGTCCCGTACACAAGCATCACAACTTTGCAATGCGTTGTTCGACACTTTTCCTTGGTCTTCTTGGCATTACCACAATCTTGGCAGCTCCAACATCATTTGATTCGCACAGAAGATTGTCCTCAGAAGCAGCTATTTCCGACGTCAAAAGACGTGATCTTCACTCACAACACAATAGAGTTCAACCTCATCACGACCGACTTAATAAACTCGTCCATCTACCCTTGGTACCCGTCCCAAGACGATCAGACATCCACCCACTTTTGCTCTTCCAGCAACACCTTAACCACGCCGTCTCGAAGCACGCACGAATGACTCGTCGAACCATCCCCGCCGGTCATCTCGAGGAGCGAATGATGAAGCGAATCGTCCAAATCCACGGGGCAGAATCTACTGCACCCATATTCAGTGAAGAATTGTTTGAGAAGATGAAGAAGCGATACTTGAGGCCATCTGGTGGAAATCCAGACACGTCGTCGCTCAAGGCTCTCAATCCAGGTGTGTGTATGAGTAGCTGTCTCTTCTGCCTCCTCCTCCAGGCTGACTCTTTTCTCTTTCATTTTTCTTCATCACTTTACAATCTTCCTGGGGCCAGATGACGATGCAAATACTCTCTCAGCCGCTGGTGGTGGAGCCGCTGGATTTTCGGAGGCTGAACTCCAAGCGTCAATTTCGGGTAAGTCGTTGACGTTTCTTTTCGTCAGGGTGATGTCCTGACACACCTCCTACTCTCTTCAGGTGGTGTCCTCAAGAGTACACCTCCTAATGCTCAGAACTCTCTGCAGTACAACATCGAAGCCAACGAGTGAATAGATCTGATCAGTCTATCACCTAGCGATTACACGATTCACAAAGCTCATGTTACCTTCTTTCACCTTCGTAGTGTCGGATACTTAGCGGATGTTCAGCTTGGAACTCCACCAAAGACTTATACCTTATTGATGGATAGTGGAAGTGGTATGTTTTCCTTTCGGCAATGCTGTCGCATTTTGTGTAGAAACCAAGTTCTCGCACCTTACTGGGCACGTTTTGTTTTCTGTTTTCTTTTTCTTCCATCTATTTATATTCTAGCGGATACCTGGGTGCCGTCTCAGGAATGTACAGCGTGTGGACCTCACAATACGCTGGGCACCAACACCTCGTCTACTTTCAAGGCATCTACTACTCCATTCTCTATCACCTACGGTTCTGGCGCTGTCCAGTGTGTAGTTCATTTTACGAGATGGCTTTCATCCTATCTGATTAACTCTTTACCTCAGAGGAACTTTGGCTGAGGATACTATGTCCATGGCTGGCTTGTCACTCCCACCTTCAACCTTCGGCGTCGCTCTCCAAGAATCCCAGCAATTCTCAGCTGCAGCTGTTCCTTTTGACGGTTTAATGGGTCTTGCTCAGTCTGGACTTTCGGAGCAAGCTCAACCAACCCCTCCTGAGAAGCTCGCCGCCGCTGGCCTTACCAAAGGGGCCATTATGAGTTACGACCTGGGTCGCGTTGCTGATGGGACAAAGTAAAAATCAACCCACGTCTCTTCTCGCATTCAACAATCTCCTAACTTACTATTTTCTGATTTTCATCAGTACTGGTCAAATTACATTTGGTGGTCAGGATTCCAGCAGGATTGACACAGCCAAGGTGGTCACTGCTCCAGTCGTTAGCACCATCGGATTTTGGGAGGTATCATTGGATGACTCTACAGTTGATGGAAAGAGCACTGGTCTGTAAGTCAAATCCGTCTACGCGAATTCTGTCAATAATCTGCTGACTATATTCCCTCACTCATTCAGTGCTGGTAAGACGGCAATTTTGGATACAGGTACTACGTTGATGATCATACCACAGGCGGATGGTAATTCTAACCAAACAGATTTCACGCGAGAGGGAAGTGAAAAAGAACTGATTCATTCTGATGGATGTTTTTAGCCACTGCCATCCACTCTCTCATCACCGGAGCAAAAACTGATAATCAAGGCAGCTTCACCGTTCCATGCACAATGTGAGTTACTCTCTTCGTTGGTACATGGTATGGCGGACGGCAATCTCACTCGTTGCCTTTCTGTCTGCCAAGGACGCAATCCGTCGCACTCAGCGTAGGAGGCCAAAGTTTTGCCATCGATCCTCGTGATATCACATTTCTCCCAGTCAGCAATAATGATCTCACCGGAGATTGTACTAGTGGTATCCAGGCAGGTACAGTAGGGACTGCGAATGAATGGTGAATGCTGCTTTTCGTCTGTCATTTTCACCACAGTCTTTGGTTAACCTGCTGTCTTTCCTCCCTGCTAAAGGCTTGTCGGTGATGTCTTCTTGAAAAATGTGATTATGACAACGGATGTTGCCTCCAACACTGTCACTCTTTCGGCGAAGAAAAACTCTCTGGCGTCGAACTCGACTTCACCTCCACTACCATCAGCAAGTGGATCCAGTGCACCCAGTGGAGCGCCCTCATCCACACCGCCCCAGCCACTTGCTTCTTCTAGTGTTCCAGGGTCAGGTGCCAATGCTTCTGTTTCAGCCAAGTGAATACTTCAGTAATGACAAGGAGTTGCGATGAATGCTAGCAGGGCGGTGGTCGCTCCTTTGTTTTCGTTAGCTTAACGCTAAGAAACCTTTTGTCCTCATAAGTTGCTAATATCCCCATGAGTTCTTTGAGGAGTGAGACTATATTGGTTGAGAAAGTTTGTCGTGGGCTCGTTTGCTTCTGTAAACAGAACGTAATCTCTTGAGGGGTCGATGTTGGAACACTGCCCTCCAGCGGTCAATGCGACTGGCTGAGTGATAACACCAGAGGCTGAGAAGCCATCTAGTCAGTCACTCTCCGTCCCATTGATGGTAGCGTGGATGGTAGTTGGTTCGTTCGTCGGAACAATCATGCTGAGCGGAGAGGCATTCCATAGCCACAGAGTTGCACAGATGAAAGTGTCATCGGGGAGATAAAGCACCTCACAGAATATTTCCAGTCTCGAGTACAAGCTCTCTTCTAGTTTTTAGTCAAGATAAAGTCGGCAGCTACATCAAATTGAGAACGTAAGCCTGCCACTTCACTCACATTTCAAGCGTTGTCCATGGCCCATCACAACGGTTCTGTTCACTCGTAGCAGTAGAAGTTGCGTCTGTTCTTCCAATTCGAAACAAATACTGCCCATTGGCGACCTGTCCAAGCTTGTGATGGCACCAAGTGCGGTCATGAGTCAACTGGAGGAAGCACTGTAAGAAACTCTAAGGAATACGATCTGTAGCAGGAAGGACTATTGATCATCATTTATTACCTAGAAATCTCTCATTATGTACTTCGAGTTCAAAACTTGAAAGTCCGGAACCCCCCTCCGCCGCACGAATCACCGAAGCCGATCGCCTGCGCGAAATTGCCATCTCCTCAATCTTTTCCTGTTCTCAAGGTACTAGCTCTATTCTTGGATTTCTTCCCCAAACCCTCCATTGAAACAGAGACTGAAAATGGTGTCAATGGTGGGATCGCGTTCAAAAACGGCGGCGGTGAAGCTTTTGACGCCTCAGTTGCTGGGAGAGCATTACTTGGGATCATAGTCTCGCTCAAAGTACGCTTGGTAGCATCTAAAAATATAAAGAAGGTTACGCCAGTCAGTAATCTTGCTGTCAGCATCGACGAAATAATCACTAGACTAGTTAGTTACCTTTCCACCTTCCGACTTCGCACTTCAGAGCAACTCCTCCAGGAGTGTCCAAAGCGGGGCAAACTGCTATATAATACCAGATTGTGTGAGAATGAGTGGGCGTAACTTCATTTTTTGTGGTTCCACAGACCTTGGCTACGTTCCAGTGCACCTGAAACAGAAAGTGGTCTATTGTTTTTGTTGTTGTTGCTGACAAAAGCTCCCTGACCCTTTCCTCCTTCTCTGATCGCTCCTTCTAGCTTCATGTTGCGTTCAAGAGTTTGATTGAGCATATTCTGTAGGGTGATGATAATCTTCTGAGACTCTTCAAGCCGAGCTTTCAACTCTCTGTTGTCCATCTCATGCTTTTCGCACTCGGAGTGGTATAGATTTACTGGTGCTGGTGTTGGGTCTTGCACCACGGTCACTGCCACCCTTTGAGATACTTTCATTTCAGCAATGATGTCCCTGAGAGCTGAGATTTGTGGTTCGAGATCATTTCTGAGTGCAATCTCGGCAGCTTGAGCTTCTGTTTTCGTTTGGAACGAGGCGGCGAGTGGGGCCGGAAGAGCAGCAGGAGCAGGACTCGACACTGAGTTGGTACAAGAATTCGATAGTTCTCCCAAACGAAGATCAAGAGAATCAACTGTCGATGGAACGGTATCAGATGTGAGGAGAGATGTGGGAAGGAAGAATAGCAGCGTACTTTTCTGTTTAATAACTTTCAACCCTTTCTTTGCCATCTCTATCTCAGTAGCGAACGCAACAACATCTCCACTCAATCCAAAAATATCACTGATGTGATCATCCCGAAAAACCAATAGAGGTTAGAAATGAGTGATTTCGCTGCAGGAGACACAGTAATTTCAACTGAGTAGCACATTGTGCGACAAAAAATACTCACGAGGAACTCCTACCAACACGCCTTTCTAGCTCTGCTAGCCTCCAAGCAACCTTTCCGTCCCCTTCCGAACCAGCCGTACCTTTTTCTACAACGCTGATGGCTCCCGTGGAAACTCTCTGCTGATGAGCAGCTCGGCCACCAGTGTTCTTCTGGAACTCTGCTGACAAGGACGATCCTGGAGCAGCTTGCAAAGAAAGACGTTTCTTGAGCATTGGGATGCCAATAGGGATGTTGCTCGAAGTTGAGTGACCGAAAGGAATATGAGCTGGAAGGGTGATGTGATTGATGGTGGGTGCTGGTGAAGGAGACATCTGAATCGAGTTGCTGTTGAAATCACAACGATATAACTTTTCAGGGGTGTAGTGGTTCGCTGCAAGTCTGTGTTTCCTTGTTGTTGACTGACGAGACTGACTTGTCAGAGAACTCCGATCTGAAATTGAAACGTGAGCCCCTGCCCTGAAATTTGAGAGAAGAGGACTTCCTTACATTAAGAAGTCAACAGAAAAGCTTTACTGGTAGGGTTTTACTCATTTTATTCGAGTGAAGAGATCCTTGGAGGGTTTAGGGTAGGTTTGTTTACACATAGTGGCGAGGTAGGCAAAGAGTCTCGGTCTTCAGTTTCTTACCTTTAGTCGATATATTGGGAGGTGAGAAAACACGATGGGAGGTGAAAACGCTTCTGACAGCGTTCCTGAAGGAGACTGGTCCCAGATCGCTCAGCTCTTTCTGGCGGTAAGTAGAAAATTTTTCAAAACAAAGACGGCGGTGCGCCGCCGTCGTGGAGACGAACGACGCCTCTGATGCGTGATTCTCGGAGTAGCAGTCACACTTTACTTTTGGTCGAGTATGATTGAGCTTAAAAGAGAGTATACTCCAATACAGTTGTTACGACAAGTAAACCTCTATGTAGCAGACACGAAAGTCCAGTCACCAAGATCGCGCCGGTCTTTTGTAATGAGAGCCTCCCTATAAAATTACTTACCAAATTCTACCTAGAATATACTCAAGAGCTGATATCCCTTTCCCTTTTCTTCACACGTTAGTCAAGCAGATGGTTTGGGCTCCTGACGTGATGCTGAGCGCCATCAAGACATCGATCCCATCTCAAGTATTACAAGAATCGAGTCACTGATATCTCCAGAATTGTATTTTCAAATGAACCGGTCACGCACTGGGGAAAAGGTTTTAGACGTTGGCTTCGTCCAGTCAGTGGCGAGGGCAGTTGAACCAACAGCGCTTCAAATTTTGAACTTTCACCATCTTCTAACCAAAACTTTTCTAGTTGTACCTTCACTCAACCTTTAAAATGGCTTCCACTATTGCTCCAGGATCTAAGGGACGTGTCCTTCTTGCCTACTCTGGAGGTCTCGGTGAGTTTTACCGTGGCCTTTGCCTCTGGACTTTACTGACGGCACATTGATCGCTTGATATTCAGATACCTCTTGTATCCTTGCATGGCTCATTGATGAAGGATACACTGTTGTTTGCTACATGGCTGATGTTGGACAGGATGAAGTAAGGCATCTTTTCAGTTTCTGTTATCTGGCCTGGTCTGACAATGGAACATCTCTTACAGGATTTTGAAATCGCCAGAGCCAAGTCCATCCAGTGTGGTGCTGAGAAGTACATCCTTGCTGTAAGCTTATCAGTTGTCCTACTGTCTATGGACCGGTGTGCTGAGGTATCTTGTTGATCAGGACTTGAGAAAGGAATTCGTTACTGAGCTCATCTACCCAGCTGTCCAAGCCAACTGTATCTACGAAGGTGTCTACCTTTTGGGTACCTCCCTTGCTAGACCAGTCATTGCCAGAGGTATGATGGAAGTAGCTGAGAACGAGAACTGCGAGTAAGTGTCCTGACCTCACCATCTCGCAGCTGAAATATTTTTTTGCCTCGAACTGACTCGTACTTTTCGTCTTGTTCACCAACAAAGCTTCGTTGCGCACGGATGTACCGGAAAGGGTAACGATCAAGTTCGTTTCGAACTTGCTTTCTACGGTCTCAAGCCAGATATCAAGGTCATTGCACCATGGAGAATTCCAGGTTAGAGACCGCTACCTTTCTCTCGCCCCAATCAGCTCGTTTTGACTGATCTGGCACTTTGCTCGCCCTCTCCTATAGCTTTCTACGAGAGATTCCCAGGACGTTCTGCTCTTTTGGCTTACGCTGCTGAGAAGGGAATTCCAGTAGTTCAGACCGCTTCTAAGCCATGGTCCACCGGTGAGCACTTTCTCAAACTTGTCCAGAAGCACTTCTCTATCATGCTCTTATGACTGATAGAAACCTTGTCCAATTTATAGATGAGAACTTATTCCACATCTCCTACGAAGCCGGTATTCTCGAAGACCCAAACACTACCCCACCAGTCGACATGTGGAAGCTCACCACTTCCCCTCAAAATGCTCCAGAAACTCCACAACAGATCTCTATCGAATTCACCAAGGGTCTCCCAACCAAGGTCAACATCCTCAAGTCTGCCACCTCCGAGGCCAAGACCATTACCGACCCAGTTGAGATCTTCCTCCAACTTAACGCTCTCGCCCGTGCCCACGGTATCGGAAGAATTGACATTGTCGAGAACAGGTTCATCGGTGTCAAGTCCAGAGGTTGTTACGAATCTCCAGGTGCTACCATCCTCCGTGTGGCCCACATGGATTTGGAAGGTTTGACCTTGGACAGAAACGTTAGAGCTCTCAGAGATCAATTCATCACCATCTCCCTCTCCAACATCCTCTACAAGTAAGTTTCCCTCTATTACTTTTGGCCTTCAAGATGTCAAGTTGTCTCATTAACTTTCTTTTCTTTAGCGGTTACTTCTTCTCCCCAGAGAGAGAATTCATCACTGCCGCCATCCCAGCCTCCCAACGAACCGTCAACGGTACCGTCCGACTGTCGCTTTACAAAGGTAACGTCACCGTTGAGGGACGATTCTCTGAGGAAGTGAGTGATAATAGTTTCTTCGTTGGATTTTGGTACAAGAAACTGACAAACTTGCTTCCTTATTTCAGCTCCTCTACGACGAGAAGTTCGCATCCATGGACGAGATGGGTGGTTTCGAGCCAACCGATACCTCTGGATTTATTGCCATCGAGTCCATCCGAATTAAGAAGTGGGGTCTTTCCAACGTTGCGAAGGGACAGGCATCTGTCAAGGTTGGCGATGTCTACGCCTCCAAGGCTTAATCAAAATAATCCTTCTTTCGTTTCTCTTCTGTGGTGCTCTTTCCTGGGCTATATTCCTTTTTCTTTTTTTCTTCATAGTTGTGTCCCTCGCATCATTGAGGCTTCTCTTTAATATCTTCCGCTGTCAATCGACCACGTACACTATATCTGCACTGATACGCATGGACATCTCTTGAATTGACTCTTGAAATCGACAGCAAGGCCGTTTCACCACTCTCATTTATTAGTCTGCTTACGTCGGTCGTGACTTTGGGACATATCAGCTTGGCCGTTTGTTCACCGTTTGATAACACACTTGGTTTCCATCGCGATGCTGCCTCTTTTTGCACTCATATTCTGTACTCAACTCCAATGCATAAGTATTGGTTATTTATTCTTTTTCATCAGCAGTTTGGCACCAAATCTGTATTTTTGTTACAATTTTGCAAACTCGTCTCCACCTTCAAGCCGATCCTGCTCGTTCGCTCCTTCTCACTGCAACTCATTCTCTGAGGGGAGAGTATCCGACCAAGCAAGCATCCCATGCTTTCACTCTCAAGAAGCTTTACTCCCATTGTCAGGTCGCAGACTAGCTTGGCCGCCAGAAGAGGCTTCACCACCTCGCGAACTGTCCGCTGGGAACGCGAAGGCCATGGACATCCTGGTCCCATGAACAGGCATTACACCTACCCTGGTATTGAACAACCGGAAGATCCTGATTATCCTGTGGAGTCTGGTTCGTGCTTATCTCTTTGCTTTGTCCACTTTCGATTGAGTTCGTTCAGCGGGGAATATGACTCTTACGATTGGATGAGGATTGTGATCTGTTCTGTGTTCGGGAAGAGACTAATGCTCCTTGAAATGACCTTGGTGCTTCAATGATCTCTCACACGATTGTTGTTTCTGTACAGACGCTACCGATCCCACCTTCATCAAATGGTCCATTATATTCCTTGTCGCCCTCTTCGGTGCCCAATACCTTCCTGAGAGATCCAAGATGTCTTGGTACGATCTACCACACCCAACTTCAACTGAAAAGATGTTCAGCGACGACGACCGTCCCTACATTACCAGACTGGTCCATTACTACAAGTGTAAAGACCCCGCAGAGGCTCAGAAGGAAAAGGTCGAGAAGTACGCTCTCCTCGTCCAAGCGCAGAATGAGAGGTACTTGAACACACTTGCCAATCGTCCTGGACCTGAGACTACGAGACTGAACGAGAAGAACTTCAAGTCCGTCGTTCCGTCAGTACCCATATCCTTGTGATTTGCAGCTGCGATCTGCCGTTTACACGTTCTTGATCACTGACCTTGCATTTGTCAAACCTGCAACATCGTAACAAATATATAGATACCTTTACGACCAAGAAGTTTCTGGTACCCTTCCCGGCCAAGTCCCACAGCCAGAAGGAGAGCTCATGTAAGTGTTCTCCTCCCAAACCTGGAAAGTACAGCCCTGACCTCGATGCCCTTATAAAAAAACAGGCTAGCCAGCGCTCAGAGATTTCCCAAGAGAGTGTGGTAGAGTACGGATCCGACGAACGGCAGGAGCTGGAAGCTGGTGGATGAAAGCCAGTACGAGGTAATGAAACAGTCATCTGTTGGTGTAGATACTCTGTTACAACCATATTGAAAAAATTTGGACAAAGGAAATCACCGAGACTCTAAACCCCTTCTGTTCTTAAGTTAAGATTCGATGTCGAGTACAGATTCGCGACCTCTCTTAAGCTCTTTTAAGCCGCAACCACTCAAAAAACTATTCACACCATGGCTGGCGATTCTCCGCCAGTAGAAGCCGAATCCGTTCCGGGAATTGTAGATACGACTCCTATGGCTCATCAAGCTATTCCCATGTCTCTACCAGCGATTCTACGAAACTCAAAGGTCAAAGCTGCTGTCGCGCCTTCTGCACCAAAGAAAGGTATTCCCAGGGCTGCTCAGCTAGCTAAGGACGCAAGGAAGTGGGAAGGTCGACGATGGAAGCAGAGAAGAGAGAATGGTAAGCTCTCCCTGGGAATAGCTGTGAGAAAAGAGAGGCGGCGACTGACCTGACTCGACTTCATTCTTTGGGACCAGACTTACTCTCTTCTAACCCTCACATTGTTCCTCCAGCTCGTGGAGATCTTTCATCTATCCCCTTGCCCAACCCTCCTACCTACAGGCCTCTTGCTGTTCCCCGATCGGAAGAAGCACCTTCACTACCACCATCCGTACCGGACGTGTACTCTTCACAAGCCGGCACTTTCTCTCTCTCGGTGAAGGGAATCAGAAAAACATTGAAATCTAGGGGTCGTCGAGCTGAGCAACTGGTACAAATCGTGGAAAAGGCACTCATCGATTGGGAGGAGGAAGCGAGAAGCGCCGTCATCATCATAAAAAGAGGAGGATTAACCACGCCCAAGATCATCGATGATACCCTCGTTCCCATCACACCATCTTCAGTCGATTCCTCTGTGGGTCAGACAGAACGTTCGCTTCCCTTGTCCGTGGTCCCGGTTCCGCCTGCGTTCGCAGACGTCGTCAAGTCACAACACACGGTAGACGGGATGCTGCCTGCCATAATCGAGATTCAGAAATCTGAGAGCTCTCTCACCTGGATTGTAGATTCGAGCTTTGAACGATTCATCGTCCATTGTATTGCTCGATACCGTGGCTTGGGTGCATTTCTCTTCTCAACCTTTCTCTTTTTCCGGCTTTTGCTATGTTGACTGACCAACCTATGTCGTTTGTTGAACTAGTATCATTCTCCAAAACAACACCTTCTAACGCTAGAATTACCTATATCCTCCTTCCTCGGCTTCCTGCACCAGCTCGTAACACCGCTAGCCTCGAAACCCCTCCTACTACCGACTTCGCAGACTCGGCACCATCAGAAATTGACAGTCACGGAGGATGGGATTCTCCCTCGGAGTCTGAGCCTGAACCAGTGGATCATCGTGGAGAAGGGATTGAAGCAGGTGATGATTGGACTTCACTGCGGGCAGCCGCGCCCACCAGACTCCAACCTGACTTTAGACATGATCAAAGCATTGTTCTCCATCCAGAAGAGACCCAATTCAGCATGGAAAATCTTAATGATGAAGCTGATGGTGAAGAGCGAGACCTCTCCTCTGACGACGAGTCGGCATCTTCCATAGCGATGCTATCCTTGTCATCTTCTGTAGCATCCCTCGATGGAGCTGATGAGCCACCAGCTTCCATTTCAGCATCCTACACCACTCCGACGCTTCTCCCCAATCGACCTGTCCGTCGTCCGACGAATCGAGCCGTGTCAACGTCGTCCTCAACGCCTGTGAGAAACACCAACGGGACGAGTAGGAATGAATCTGATAGTGACGATGAGGAGCATGAAGGAGTTTCATCTACTCCAGTGCCTTATTCGAGAGTGTCCAGCGGTACCCCTTCTGGATCCAGGCGGACGAGTGCTTCTGGCTCTATCAGTGGCAGTACGGGAGGAACCGCGTCCCGGACGTCAACAAAGCCTTCTTTCCTCGAGTACCTTTACGGTGCTTGAAAGAGAATCATAGAGAGAAAGGACAAAGGGTCGCGATGGCTTGGGGCGAGAGGCACGGTGTGATAACAAGGACGGCCGTGCCGCTTGTTTTCGATTCGTGGCGGGCGCGTGTTGTAAACTGTCACGACGACCGTGCAATGGTGGGTCGGTACGATATTAATCTTCTCTTTTGCTACAATGACTCTAACTCTATTTCTTGTCCATCTCCTTTTTGGCCCATAGTTTATCTGACGTCAAGGGTATAAAAGCAACGGTGGAAAAACTGTGCTCTCTAGCTTCATATCGCCGACCAAGTCCAGTCCAGCTCGCGCGACCCCCTCGCCACAGATTAGTCTTCGTCAATTCTATCTCACACAAACTTCTCCTCTCTTCTCCCACCCACTCATCCATTCAACATCATTCCTTATTCCTTCTTTCCCAACTGAACACCAAACCAAGCCACTATTTTCACCTACAGAAACCGTTTTTATCTTGCAAACACCGGCGGGAACATTCGCATGACCCAAACGCTTCTCCTGCGTCCCCACCACCACCACCACATCTACAATCCCTCTTCCACCGCCCAGCAGCACATCTGTCTGCGTCCCTGGAGATATGTCGATGTGGAACGGGTCGTGGAGATGCATGTATGTCCTTTCTATGCTCGGATATATCATATCTTGCTCAACAGGTCAGACACAGGTGAGACTGACGCATGTGATTTCTATTTTCTTGGAAACCTGTTGACAGGAGATACTAGGCGGCCAACAGACATCATCCTTCTTCTCTCGGCTGTATCAAACTTCAACGCACTCTCTCCACCTCGCCTCCCTCTCGTCCAATCCGTCTCTTCCCGTGGGATTCATCTCCATCCGCCTGTTCAACCTCTCCTCCTCATTATTACCCTCGATATCGATGATGAGCCAGCATCAGACGCTGCCAGAACTCAGAATCCTCACGATGGGCGTGCTGCCGGAGTACCAGGGCCTAGGGATCGGTCGCAAGCTGTTCGACGAAGCGCTGAGAAGCTGCAAGGCGCGGATAAACGATGGTCTTGGTGCCAGTTGTGGAGAGGGGCAGATTAGGGTGAGAGTACAGGTTGAGAGTGGGCGGGAAGGGTTTTATGCGAGTGTGGGCCTGAAGGAGGAGGGCGTAATGGGTGGAAAGAAGATGTATGGAGGCGTGCTGTGAGGGAGAATGGGAAAGAATGACAGAGGGGAGATGCTGCATCATGTCGGTGTTTCCAACATGGCAAGAGCTTTTTTCATACCGCGCATGTTCCGATAAACACCATCGTCTGCTATGTGCTTTTTAGTGCGCTTTTGATCATTTCGCTCGACGTTCTTGCGATGTTGTACTTCTGCTCACTGAGTTACTTGGATATCATTCTCCTTCTGAATCTTAAAGGCAAATTCCGTAGCATATAGACTGTTAAGGTCGAGCCGATCGACTGAAACGAATTCCAAGGATTTGCGAGAAAGATGAAACGACAGCAACCATTCACTTCACAACCTGGGAATAACTATCCATCCTTGACGCCAAACCTCACCTCTTTGATCCAACCAGCATTTTCTTTCTCACTCCTTTTAAACTTTGCTTTCCCACCCTGTTGTGTGGTGGCTTCATTCCTCCACTTAATTTTGAGTCCCACACGTTCGAGAGCGAGGCAGCTTACTTGGCAGGGTAAAAAAAAGTAGAAAATGATTCCAGCACTTTCATCAGAGGAAAAGAGAGGAAACAATCAAGAAGAAAGGTTTTTCACCCCCTTGTCAAGTCCTCTGTCGGTTGAACCATTCCATCACTCGACTCATCAGCGCCGCCTGGTCGACAGACCGACTCGTTCGTCGCCCGGAGGCACAAACCACGAATCTTGCTTCTCACTTTCACCATCGACGACGGCCATCTCACCAAAAGATTCGAGGTATCTCTCTGGTAGCAGCAATCTCATCTCTGCTGCTGCTGCACCTTCAGGTCGTTCAAGGTCTCCCAGCATCCTCAGTTTGATTCGTCCTCTCAGCCTCGACGTCGAGAAGGAGAGACTCTTTGCAGGGATCTCATCTCATCTGTCAACAACACCACCCCCAGCAGCAATGGATATGTCTCATGATGATACAGTAGTCCCTGCATCACCAAGTCCAGCACCCATCTCAGCTCCCTCGACGTCTCCTTCAGCTCCCTCTTCGATCCAAGCGTCCCAGCCCACGCCCTCGGTGAACCCAGTTTTGACTTCCATCGACCCAGCGGTACCCCAAATCACCCCTCCTACACCCAATAACAAG
>MVAQ01000217.1:0-37692 GCA_014825775.1 Krasilnikovozyma curviuscula | reverse complement strand
CCCCTCCCCTCCCGGTAAAAAATAATGCGTCTTTCGCTTTGTGTACTGGCCTCCGTGCTGGTCGCAGCTGGCCAGGCTGTGTCAGCTGCCAAAGTGGACAAGAGTGCTATCAAGCTCACGACGAACCTAGGGCTCGTGCCCAACAGGTACATTGTCCAGCTCTCCTCCACCTCAAACATCCCTTCTGGGACGACCTACAAACGTGAGGTCGACGCTGTAAGTACACGTTTTTGCTGTGTATCCCCTCTTTCTACTCTCTTTTTGCTAATTATCGAAACATTTTTTACCATGTTGCATCTCAGCTTCACAATGACTTCGAAAAGCGAATGGTCGAACGTGGTATCAAGTTCTCAATCGGCTTCAAGTATACATCAGATCTCTTCGTTGGTCTTGCCGTCACTGTGACTGTGAGTAAAGTGACTTGTTTATTTGTGAAATAATTTTACGATCCACTCTGACGTACTTGTTGTTGCGGCAGGATGACTTCGTGCGTCTATTTACATTTCTCAAAGGGGGGACGCGCTCGCTGCGGTCTTCTTCAGATATTAAAAGATCATCGCTCTTGAAAAACATCCTTGACCTGACCACTGTTTTTTTTGGTACATCTAGGACATCTCTGATATTGCATCACTGTCTGGCGTTCAATCTATCATCCCATGCCGAATCAATCCACGTCCAAAGGTGACCTACCACGGCAACTGCACTGGCCAGAACCATGTCCAGAGAAACATCGATACTGAACCAATTCACCAGGTAAATGAAGCGCACTTTACTTCTTTGCTTTGCCATGGTTCTCTCTGTTGACGTTGATTCGGCCTTCGCAGATGACGGGCGTCGACAAGTTGCACAACGCTGGACTCTACGGAAAGGGCCTCAAAGTCGCCATGATTGACACCGGTGTCGACTATACCAACCCAGTCTTTGGAAACTGTTATGCTACCACCGGCTGCAAGTTCTATGGTGGATACGACTTCGTCGGCGATAACTACGATGGTGAGCGCTCTCCTCTCTTTCCCATCATTTCTCTCGAACGGGTTCCTCATTGATTACTGACACATGACGCGTCGCTTTCATTTCTCAGGTACCAACACTCCAGTTCCCGATAATGACCCCTTGGACACCTGTGACGGCCACGGAACCTTCTCATCAGGAATTGTTGGCGCCAACCCCAACCCGTTGAACTACACCGGCGTCGCATACGAGTCGAGTATGGCCATGTACAGAATCTTCGGCTGTACCGGCACGGCTTCAGACGATATTATCATCGCTGCTATTGAGAGGGCCTACACCGACGGAAACGACATTATCAATCTGTCCCTGGGCGAATCGTCTGGTTGGTCTGAGAGCGCTGTCGCCGTTGCCGCCGCCAACGCAGTTTCCAAGGGAAAGATTGTCACTGTTTCTGCTGGTAATGATGGTTACTACGGTGCTTTCTACGTCGAGGCCCCTGCTACGGGTACCGGCGTCATTTCCGTAGGATCTGTTGTCTCGACCACTTGGCCCGCTTGGAACGCTACCACCAGCACGGGTTACAAATTCGTGAGTAGAATCGCTTCATCCAATTTCTAACAATCTCGTCCGTTGCTGATATCATAATCGTTTCTGTCATAGTCTTATCTCTCTGTGTATCCTAATGCCGTTGGACCTCGCCCGATCTACTACTTGCCAAATGGAGGTGAGAATTCAGCTTTTTCTGAGTTGATGGATAGTATCTCAACATTTTGGTTTTATTACAGGCTGTTATGGATCTATTCCATCTTACGTTCCTGACTTGTCCAACTACACTGTCATCGTCGACCGTGGTTTCTGTTCATACGTAAGTTATTCATCTGGCTTTGAATGTTGACACTCGATTCTCATAGAGCTGAGATGTTTTTGTAACAGGCTTTGATTGAACAAGGAGTTGCCTCGTTGAATGGTAACCAGATCCTCATCAAAAACACCGCCAATATTGGTTACCATGCTCAGGATGTCGCTACCAATGTCTCCCTTATCTCTTTGACCGATGGTAACTACTTAGAGTCTATCAATGGAACTAATGCTACCATCACTTTCCCACAAGGTGCTGCTGCAAACGTCCTCAACACTGACTACGGAGGAACCATGTCTGTCTGTGAGTATATCTCAAAAAGATCTCTATGGTATACTAGACATCCTCTAATCTCAACACCCCAACCCTATCCTAGTTTCGTCTGTCGGTCCAACGAACGAACTCTACATGAATCCATCCATTTCTGCCCCTGGTGAAAACGTCCGATCCGCCTTCCTCGTCTCTGAAGGCGGCTACAACCAAGCAGACGGCACTTCTTTCTCATCGCCCTACATTGCCGGTGTCGCTGCCATCTACCTACAAAAACACCCACGGGCCTCTCCTGCGACCTTCAAATCCGCCATTGAGGGCACCGCATCGCTTGTCCCACAGGTCATCGGTGGCTCTTCATGGCAAACAGTCGCTCAATCTGGTGCTGGATTGGTTAATGCTTACAATGCCGTTGCTTACACCACTACTATCACTCCAACTGAGCTAAACTTGAACGATACCAGTAACTTTGCCAGCTCTCAGACTATTACCATCTCTTCATCTGGGTCTGACTCTCAGCAGAAGTACACCGTCACTCACATCCCAGCTGGGTCTTTCGAAGCTTTCTACACTGGTAAGTGCAGTTCCTTTACGTTTAGCACTTCAGTAACTGATTCTTGTCGCAGGCCTCAACCAATCTCAGGATGGTCCACTGACTATGATCGACAACCCAGCTTCCGTCAAGATCTCCCCAACCTCGTTCAACCTTGGACGAAGTGACAGCCAAAAGATAAAGTTGACCTTCACTGCTCCAACTGGGTTTGATGCCAACAGTGTTCCAGTCTACTCTGGATGGATCCAAGTATCCAGCTCTACCAACACTTTCAGAGTTCCTTACCTTGGAGTTGCTACTGCCTGGAAGAGCGTCCCAGTCATAGATAACGAGGACTGGTTCTTCGGAGCTAAGTGAGTTCTCCACATCTTTTAATGCCATCTCTGATTAATATACCTAATGGCTCTTCGTTGGTTTTTGTTTATATTCTAGCCTCCCTGCCATCTCTGATGCCAACTTTGACTTCTTGTCCGCCCCAGCAACCTACACTTTCTCTGGATCTGACTACCCAACCTTTCTCTACAGACTCGTCTCGGGCTCTGCTGTGGTTATTGGTGATTTGATCTCCGCTAACAGCACCTTCGCCCCCACCATCTCGAAGCGTCACTTGAGATCCAGGATGTCTGCTGAGGCCAAGCACAGAATCCGATCTATTGTTGATGGTGAGGAGGCGTTTGAGAAGAAGTCTCTGATCTCTGATCTCCTCTGGTGGTTGAGCCCTGCCAGCAGAGGAGGCGTATCGTCTGGTTCTGGATCCTCAACGTCTACAAGGACCAACACCTTCTCTAATGTTTCTATTGTCGGTAACCTCTTCGAGAGCACTTATGTGTCCAGAAAGTGAGTGCAATTCTTCTTCCTTATGCCGCTCATGTCACTAATGTATTGTTGCCACTTGCTCAGCACCGACGCTGGTGACACCGATGACAACGGTTGGTATTCATTCGCTTGGACGGCTCCTGCTTTCTCCAACGGTACCACTGTCCCAAGTGGTAGCTACAAGTTCCTCCTCAGAGCACTCAAGCACAACGGTGATGCCACCCAAGAGTCCGACTACGAGTCCTGGACTTCACCCGTCATCTCTTTCTAAGACCTTATCATCAAGGACCCTCCACGCTCTTTTACTGCTACACTTATCGATCTTTAAACTAGAGTTTTATTTCTGCATAGTATAGGGACAACATAATTTCGCTCTTCTCGTCGTCGCTATGGCGAATGCTCTTTACTTGATTCAATCCTTCATTTTTCTTGGCTCATACCCTATACCTCTGTTTTATCCATCTTGATGTGTGGTATAAAAGTAAATCTATATTCCCTGTCATACGCTCTACCTCCAAAATAAATAAGCTCACTGCGCCACCCCTGGTCAGAAAAATCAAGTCAGAAGAGCAGTCGAGGAGAGCAACGCAACCACATCAACTCTCAAAATGGACTCCTCAGTCAGCTCAAGCACTTATACCCTTTTTGAATTGATTCTTACCTCTAGTTTTGTCCTACTAGCCCCTCAGCCCAACACCGTCGCTAGAACAAGTGAAAGAGCTATTGGTCGATCCAGCTAAAGGCAACTGTGTACCAATCTTCATCTCATTGCCCGCTGACCTGGTCACGCCAGTGATAGCATACCTGAAGGTTTCAAATGGCAGTAAATACTCGTTCTTGTTAGAGAGTATTGCTGGAGGAGAGAGCTTGGCCAGATACAGTTTTATCGGTGCTGGTTAGTTACTTGCGGTCAAAGCCCATTCTGATTGAGAAAGGGGCTAATACATTCCTTTTGATAAAAGACCCATTTGAGGTTGTGAGATCTGGCCCAGGTTTCGAAATCCAAGGTGATCCTTTGATTGGGCTCGAGAAGGAACTGGCGAAGTACAAATACGTCTCCATTCCAGAGATTCCTACTTTTACAGGTCAGTGAAGCTTTTTACTCTTTGATGTCAAGCACTGACTAGTTCCTTCCTTTTTAACCATTAGGCGGGGCTATTGGCTTCGTTACCTACGACTGCATACAATATTTCGAGCCCAAAACTGCTCGACCTTTAAAAACACCATTCGAACTTCCAGAATCAGTCTTCATGTTTCAAGACACAATCGTTATCTTCGACCACCTCTACCAGAACCTCAAACTTGTCTCTCACGTCTTCCTTCCGTCCGCCGAATCGTCTTCATCAATAGACTCTCTGTATGCCGCCGCAACTGAACGATTACAATCCCTCAGAACAAAACTTCTCGCTGAGAAGATCCCACTTCCAGTCCAACCACCAATAAAGCAGAATCAACAGTTCACCTCGAATGTCGGAAAAGAAGGATACGAAGCTCATGTCACTGCACTGAAGGAGCACATTCTAAAGGGGAACATCATCCAAGCTGTCCCATCCCAACGTCTATCCCGACCAACCACCCTCCACCCTTTTAATGCTTACAGGCAACTTAGAAGTCTCAACCCAAGCCCATATATGTTTTACATCGACGTTGGAGACGCTCAGCTTGTCGGCGCCAGTCCGGAAACGCTGTGTAAAGTCACCAAGCGAAAAGTGTTCAACCACGCCATTGCTGGAACCGTTAAGAGAGGAAAGACGCCGGAAGGTGGGTCAAACTTTCACATGATCTCATCTCATGGAACCAGTTTCATACTGATTTTCCCCCTTTGATAATCAGAGGACGCTGCTCTGGGAGCGGAACTTTTGGCCTCAGTGAAGGATCGAGCAGAGCATATCATGCTGGTTGACTTGGCGAGAAACGATGTCAACCGAGTGTGCCAACCAGCGACTGTCCAGGTCGATGCGTTGATGGAGATTGAGAAGTTCAGTCATGTTATTCACTTAACAAGTCAGATCAGTGGTGTTCTGAGGGAGGACAAGACTCGGTTAGTTTCAAATCTTTCTATTCCTTTTCCTGTTAAAGCTGATTGGTGGCTTCTGTTCTGGTTAGATTCGACGCTTTCAGATCTATTTTCCCTGCTGGAACTGTGTCTGGAGCACCGAAGATCAAAGCCATTGAGCTGGTCGGAGAGCTGGAAGGAGAACGGAGAGGTGTATATGCTGGTGCTGTTGGAAGATTCGATTTCAACGAAAATGAGTTGGACACTTGCATTGCTATCAGGACGATGACTTTCAAGGACGGGTTTGCCTATCTCCAAGCTGGTAAGTTCGCTCTCTCATATGATTAGCCTTTCCATCTTTGATGCTGACCCTGTTTTTTCGTCCATTGGTTGTAGGTGGTGGTATCGTTTACGACAGTGTGGAGGAGGATGAATACGTCGAGACTCTGAACAAGTTGAGGGCGAACCTTAACTGTATCGAATCTGCAGAAAGTAAGTTCTTCTACTTTTGTTGTACTCTTCCACCCTATTTCTAATCATAATGTGGCTTTTCAGGGTATTACTTGGCCTTGGAGAAGGGCAACCAGTGAATATCACGTTGATGAGAAAAACCAGCATAGTCATCTAATGATTGTAAGGTAATCTGACTCAGGTGCATTTTACTGCCCTCATCCACGTCCCTCTTTGTCGCAAGTTGACTTATATTGCATGGATGCTGCCTAAGCTCGTGGCGCAACCTTGACAGAATTAAGTCCGATTTGGATGCCATAAACTGTTTATCTTCTTCTCGTTTGTCACAGCAACCTACTGACTGTGATCCGCTGTGTATGAGAGCTGGAAGGCCAGGTAGCGCAACTCCACCATTTCGAATAGTCTGCTGGCCTCGCTGGCAACACGTCTCGAAACTTCTCTTGCCACCAACGATCACCGATCTCCAGTTTAGCAAAGAAGGGAAAGCTTGGGCAATTCTTCCTCCTCCTATCCATTCATTCGTTTGAATATTGAAGGTCGAAGCAGATGCTTCAACAGGTAAGTATCGCCGGACAACCATTTTGTGAAGTTTGAACTTTTGCTGACAGACAGGTGTGTTTTCTTGTTGAGGCTTGGACACAATCCAGCAAGGAAGTCCTTCAGTTCTATGGGACAGATTCCAAAACTGGCCTGACGGACGCTCAGGTGAAGGAGAACGTTGAGAAGTACGGTTTCAATGGTGAGGAAATGCCCCGCTGAGCTACATATAATATCCTATAAGCTGACATGTACTCTTTGTCATTCACAGTGCTTCCGGAGGAAGAACCTACTTCTATCTTCAAGCTGATTCTTGCCCAGTTCGAGGACCAGCTTGTTTTGATCCTTTTGGGATCTGCCGTCGTGTCGTTCGTGCTTGCCCTCTTCGAAGATGGAACCGAGGGCGGAGCTTGGTGGACTCCATTTGTGGAGCCAATTGTGATCATCTTGATTTTGATTGCGAACGCAACTGTTGGTGTTCTTCAGGAAACGAGTGCTGAACAAGCTATCGACGTGAGTGACTCTTAACTTAGCCCACATTCAGTACTAGAGTCGCTGATATCCATACCAACCCTATGCGTATTAGGCCCTAAAACAGTACTCTCCAGATACTACCATTGTCCTTCGTTCCTCCAAATTTGTTAAGATCGCCGCGTCCCAGCTCGTCCCTGGTGATATCATCTCAGTCTCCAGTATGCCTTCATCCCCTTCAGCCAACAGGAGTATCTACTAATCATCTAAGCAATATTTCCAGTTGGAGACAAAATCCCAGCTGACGCTCGTCTTCTCAGCTTTGCCAGCACCAGCTTGCGAGTCGACCAAGCCATTTTAACTGGTGAAAGTGAAAGTGTCAGAAAATCTTTGGAAACGGTCAACGATGTTGGAGCTGTGAAGCAGGACATGCTTAACATGATTTTTGCTGGTACCACTATCGTTACTGGATCTGCTCAAGCTATCGTCTGCCTCACTGGCTCCAATACTTCCATCGGTGCTATTCACGCCTCCATCACTGACGCTAACGAGTCCGCTGAGAAGACTCCTCTCAAGAAGAAGCTCGATGACTTTGGTGACTCCTTGGCTAAGGTTATCGCTGTCGTCTGTATTTTGGTCTGGTTGATCAACATCCGCAACTTTAACGATCCATCCCACGGCGGTCTCATAAAAGGCGCGCTCTACTATCTCAAGATTGCTGTCGCGTTGGCTGTAGCTGCTATTCCTGAAGGTCTTGCTGCTGTGATTACAGCCTGTCTTGCTCTTGGCACGAAGAAAATGGTACGTCACGACATTCCATTGATGAAAATATTGAGGTTTCACCCTATATTTTTGTCCCATAGGCGAAACTGGGTGCCATTGTCAGAAACCTTCCATCGGTTGAAACTCTAGGTTGTACCCAGGTGATTTGCTCTGATAAAACAGGCACTCTTACTACGAACCAGATGTCTGTGGCTAAGGTAAAAGAAATAAAACAATCGGCTCCTACTTGGTAATCTGCACTCGCATTGATCTCACCTACATCTTCTTTTCATATAGTTCTTGACTATTGATCAACACGGCAGACCCATACATTACAATGTTGAAGGCTCAACTTTTGCCCCGTACGGATCTGTCTCTTCCGACAATGAAAAGCAATTAGAAAGATCCATTGCAATCGACCGCCTGGTCGAGATATGCTCCATTGCCAACAACGCCAAGATCTCGTTCAGCGCTGAAACTGGTGTCTACTCCAACGTCGGTGAACCAACTGAAGCTGCCATGAAAGTCCTTGTTGAGAAGTTGGAATCCTCAAACGCGACCTTCAACTCAACCCTTTCGACAATGTCAGCACCAGCTCGGACTACTGCTGTCAACGATTACATCGATAGCCTCTGGTCCAGAGAACTTACCTTTGAATTCTCAAGAGACAGGAAGTCTATGTCTGTCCTCGCTAAAACAACGGCTGGCGAGACTAAACTCTTCGTCAAAGGCGCTCCCGAATCCATTCTCGAACGTTGCTCCACTGTCCAAACACCCGAAGGCATCGTACCCCTCTCATCGTCTCTAAAAAGTCAGCTGCTCAACTCTATTCTGCTTGATTATGGTCAAAAGGGATTGCGAACTCTGGCTTTGGCGTTTGTGGAAGGTGGGGATAAGGTTTACTTGGCTGACACTGCCGCGGACTATGTAAATTTTGAGAAGGATATGACGTTTGTTGGTTTCGTTGGAATGTTGGATCCTCCAGTACGTTCCCTTCTGTCGCTATTCTTCCTCTATCAAGTTTGATGATTGATCATTACGTTGCGCTCCACACCTCATAGCGACCAGAAGTCAAAGCCGCCATAGAAAAGTGTCGAGTCGCCGGAATCCGAACAATTGTGATCACTGGTGATAACAAGAACACTGCCGAGACTATCTGCCGTGAGATTGGCATTTTTGGAGCTGACGAGGACTTGGAAGGCAAATCATTCACCGGTCGAGAGTTTGAAGCATTGACACACGAACAGAAGCTTCAAGCTGTCCAAACGGCTAGCCTTTTCAGTCGAACGGAGCCGAATCATAAGAGTGAACTGGTGGATCTCCTTCAAAGCTTGGATTTGGTTGTCGCAATGGTCAGCTGTTTCTCGTGTTCCCCTCACCTCTCCTCAAGACTGACATGCAGCTTAATATTACTAGACAGGTGACGGTGTCAATGATGGTCCAGCACTCGCCAAAGCTGATATTGGAATCGCTATGGGGTCAGGAACGGACGTCGCCAAGCTCGCGGGTGACATGATTCTCGCCAACGATAACTTTGCAACAATTGAGCGTGCAGTCGAAGAAGGAAGATCCATCTACAACAACACCAAGCAGTTTGTTCGATACCTTATCTCTTCCAATATCGGCGAAGTCGTCAGCATCTTCTTGACTGTAATTCTGGGAATGCCGGAAGCGTTAATCCCTACCCAGCTCCTCTGGGTACGTTTGTTTTGTACCTGCCGATACCTGATGGTCTGTGACTGATGATTCCACCCAAACCTTGCAGGTCAACCTCGTTACTGATGGTCTTCCAGCGACAGCCCTCGCGCTCAATCCACCAGACCACACCATTATGCGCATTCCACCTCGCAAAGCGTCCGAGCCACTCATCAGCTCGTGGTTGTTCTTCAGGTACATTGTCATTGGAATATACGTCGGTGGTGCAACGGTGTTTGGGTATGCTTGGTGGTTCATGTTTTACGAAGGTGGCCCTCAAATCTCGTTCTACGAGTTGGTATGTCTGGCAGTAGGAGCTAGTTCGTAGGGGATGATGTGCTGACGTTAATTCGTATTTACAGACTCACTACCACTCCTGTTCATCACTCTTCCCTGAAATTGGCTGTTCGATGTTTACAAATGAGATGTCGAAGAGAGCGACGACAATCTCGCTCTCCATCCTGGTCGGTGAGTCGCGATCCGTTTTATTCCAAGTCGTTTTCATCGTCTTTGCCTTGCTGATTCAATAACACCTTTCCCCCAGTCATTGAAATGTTCAACGCGTGTAATTCCCTTTCGGAGAACGAATCTCTATTAGTCTTACCTCTATGGAGGAACCCATACCTCGTCGCTGCTATAGCCTTGAGCATGGCACTCCACTTCATGATCTTGTACATTCCGTTCTTCTCTGTAAGTTATACCAACTACAATTATTATAAGCTGGCCGTTTTTCTTCTTCTTGTTTTTGACCTCTTCATCTGTTGCACAGGCGCTGTTCCAGATTGTTCCTTTGAATTGGGAGGAATGGAAGGCCGTACTGCTGATCTCCTTCCCTGTCATCTTGATTGACGAAGTCCTCAAGTTTGTCACTGTGAGTTTTGAATTTGCCATTTGCAAGTTCTCTTACGTTTTGTTGACTCATCTGCCACTATCTAGCTGAACTTTGTGGATCCACCAGCGAAGGAAAAGACCGAATAGATGCCGCACGGTGTGCAGAAAAAGTCTTACTTATTCTAAGAGAATCCCAAAAAGAGAGCATCTCACCCTGAGGAAAATAGACAGACGTAACTCTTGGACTTCCAGGAAGACTAGGTACATTGAGAGAATTGACTTCTAGAAGAACCGCTGTCTCAGACGTCGCTTTTGGCATCAAACCCGAAAGAGAGCACATTATAAGCATGAGCTAGACCTGTTTATGAAGAACGTCAACTTAATTTGGAGAGTTTCCGAGTCAGAGAAGAGCCAAGTTTGTTTTGTGAAGGGGCTCAGAATACTTCGGCACTGAGCCAGCACAGACCATTATCCCTTTTCGGCTCATGAAGCTAAACTTTTCGGTTGGAACAGCCTGTGAGACTGCCACTCACTCAGCTATAACCTCAACTAGGTGAAATGGAACCCTTTGGTGCTTCAGTTATTCTCTCCTTGAAAGGAATTTCTGCGAGTGTTTCAAGTTTCGCCACAGGAGAAAGTCGAACACAAAAAGCTATGGGTCCCTTTGAGCCATCGACACCCTTGTACTTGGAGGACAACGAAGCCTTTATGGCCTTAAAACCGAAAAGGAGAGATATCTTGTAGCTGTGATTGACTGTTTCTGGTGTTGACAGCCTCAGGTGATCCTCCTCTTTCACGAACAATCAAGCTGAGCTGGGTTGCCTTACAGGCGACCTCCTGTTCCCTTTCGCCAGTGAGCCATCACCAGAGAATCATTCCCTCATTCCCTAAGCTTGCAGCTTATATTCATAACCTTGTTCTTCTCGTTCGTTGTTGGAAGCTTTTGCCCAGCACAATTTAGATTTATTTCCGTCAAACTGTCGTGACAAGAATTGACTTCTTCTCCACTTTGACAGGCTGGAATATCGGTACGTGAATGTCACCTCCGATCCTAATACTCGACTTCTTTTGACAGGTTAAATGAATTCTTTTATCGTCTAGCACCGATGAGCAGCACTATGTCTTCTTCAAGAGCTGCAGCTTCATCGCTATCCCCTTCCTCCCGTAGGACGTCGACCCACCCTTCCTCTCGTTTCAACTCGATTCATCGAACACGTCACATTGAAAGTGAAGATATTCTAACAGAATTTGATAATCTAACAGCCAGAACTTTGTCATCAACTATTCAATCACCCCATCCCCGGCGTCCCTTGTCCACCAAGACACTCAAGGCATCAGAAGCTTATTTGGAACCGTTCGATATCCCCGTCCCTTCCAACGACCCAATGACTGGTGCTAGTTGTCCCAAGATGGATATCTATCTGCCTAAGTCAACTATTGACATGATCGGAAGTACCACAACAGGGAGCCATTACTCTCTCGAAGGCGAAGTTCTTATAACCTTACCACCAGTTCCCGTCAAATTGAAGCGAATGTCCATCGGGTCTCCTCCAGTTCAACCACAGCTGCTCATTACTAGCGTCGAAATTCTCTTTGAGATGCGCGCCGAATGTGCGTATCGCTGCACCCCTTTCATTCTAGGCGCCACTAGCATCGCATTAGCCCCTATTCTTATTCTTTGCTGCAAGAAACTGATACCCTCTTTTTTTTCTTTCCTGCTCTCCCTTTATCTTATTTCTTTAGTCTTTGATGGTTCGTCCTATAATGGATTCCGCGTTTTTCGGCTCAGTAAACAAGTGTTACCAGATGATGCCCCTTTCATCCTGAAACCAAGCACTCCTAACCGTCCAATGACATATGCAATCGCCTTCAACCTCTCACTCCCAGGATGGCTTCCGGCAACGTTCAGGCTACCAGTCACGCTCGTCGCCGCCTGCTTGACAGCCAATATGACGGTCGACTATCTCTCTGTGAAGAGACACTTTGGCTCCTCTTCCAATGTGACCAAGAAATACGAAGGACCTCGTAAACCAATCTACATCCAAAGACTCCGCTGTCCAAAGCCTGTCCTCTCTCAGATCGCCCTCATGTCTCGACCATCGCCATCGACGGCAGTAAGCCAGTTTCCACTCCGACACTTCTCGTTGAAGCCAGACGCGGCGTCGCCCATCGACTGTGTGATTTCCCTCTCTGAATACGCTGATGTCGATACTGATGCGCTGGAGTTCACTGTGAGGCTGAGAGGAAGGAGCGGGGCCCATGCTGTTGGTGAAGGTGTGCTAAGTTTGGTTAAGGTAGAGTTCATTGTTGAGCAGATTGAGAAATATAGGTAGGTGATGTTCCTTCGAAGCGTTATTTTGTGATTCAAATACTATCTAACATCACATTTGTTACATGTTTCAAGGTCAACCCCCTCAGCATCTTTCATCAGCACTTTCCCCGTCCCCGACGAACAGCCCCCGATTCACCCACTCATTGTCAGTTCCCAGCTCGCCCACCTGCAAAACACTCTGGGGGTTTTTGAGCTCTCTTCCGACTCTTCAAAGATAACGACCAAGTTTACCTCCACGACCAAGCTGTTCAATAAGCCTGAGGGTGCTCCGTACTCGTACAGTGATTTGGAGAATACAGAGGGTCTGAAGAGCAATGTGTTGGGTAGGGAGTGGAAAAAACTAAACATTTCTCTACAGAAAACTCAGAGTGAGAAGGTATCTGTGATGCCGGACATGAACTCTGTCTATCTGCGCGTCTTGCACCAGCTTAAAGTTAAAGTTACATGGTGGGTCTTTTTGTTTCTATAAGCTTTTTCGATTACGTTCATTTATTTCCCCGCGTTATGTCTGGTCTAGCTGCGACTCCAAAACACCAGACACACACTGTATCGTGATTCTGACGTCTCCACTCAAGTTCGCCTCTTTTCCTCAAAGACCTACTACTCCAGCAGTATCTTCATCTGATACCACAATAGTGCAAGCACCACTCTCGCTTCCACCTTACATTGCTCTCTTCCATGAAAGCGGAACTAGTCGAGAAGATCCCGAACCGCTTCCTTTTTACTCTAAAGAAGAATCAGCATCAACTTCATCCTCGTCAACCCCATCAGTAATCAATTATCTTGACCGAACTATACATGACGAAAGGGATGATGCCGACGAAGTCGAGTCTGAGAGCGTTTTCCACGGCACGTTGAATGTGGAGGATGAAGATATTGGGCGGGGAGTGATTGTAGAGGACAATGTTGACAGGAGAGAGCTCGTCTCTAGTATTCAAGATATCCAAGAGCACCAATCAACAAGAAGGCCATCACTAGTCTCCGTCTCATTCACGGTCGCTTCCTCGTCAGCGTCAGCGTCCACATCAACCGCATCAGCCCCCACGACAATGCTCATCGCTCCTAGCATGTCGAACAGCCTTTCTTCATCCACATTTGCATCCACATCTTCGTCAAGGTCGTCAATGATTGGTGATGGTGATCACGAAGGTGATGAATCGATTGACACTGAGGATGAAGATGCGGGAGGGGAAGCATGGAGAAAGCACCTCGGGCCGAGTGAGGGACAAGAGGAGGATTCTTCTCTTTGAATGACCAGGCACGAGAAATGACAGGAACGAAGACGGAACGAAAATTTATCATAACGAAATCACGAAACACATCACTGCACGCGCGAACGCGACAATTCGACTACCAACCCCCCTCTTGGATACTGACTGCTCTATGACCCCTTTCATTATTTGTATACCTCTCATCTTCATACCTCACGTTGCATTTGACCTATATAAGCCTATTTCATTGTTTCTTGTGATCTGGGATTCAGTGCGCAGCGGGAGAGAATGGAAAGAAAGCAAGTTGTTCTGTTGCCTTCCCTGGCCAACTCTCTCACACCCTGACAATATTTTGTTACATACATTTGTATCATGTTCTACGCCCAATATGCTTTCTGCTCGTCACAAGCACTCCCTCCCTTGCTTTCGCCATTAGCCATTGCTTCAACTCGTCTACCTCAGGGTATCATCATCCGGAACCTTCCACTTCACAGGCGACTGGTTGAACAGCGGCCAAGGTGGGACCGTAACCTTCCCAAATACAGCACGGCGGTGAGGCGAAGAAGAGGCAGGACAGGAAGCAAGCTGACTCACAAGCAGAGTGACGATGTATGCAGATGCAAATATAAGCAGTGTTAGACGGATAGACTGGAGTACGAGCCCTGCTACGAGGGCGAAGACCTTTTGTGAATGGGTTCAAATCGTTAACACTGCGGCCCAGATGGGCTATAGTTTCTGGAATAAGACGACGTACTGCTGATAGGACCAAAATGACTTGAGCGAGTCGTTCTGAGAGCTAAGTTGTATTGGTAACAAGTAGATGAGTGACTTAAATTGGAGTGAGATCATAGTCCTTCATACCTTTTGTCCAGAATAGTCCTTTGAAAACGATATTTCGGCCATTAGAATGCGAAGCGATTACATAAATCATTAACAAAAAGGGTGTGTTGCTTATTTTACTTACAATCTTGCCCTCTGCTATGAGGCTGAGCTTGTCCAGTAAATCAGCCATGGTGAGGGTTACAGTGAGGCGGCAGTAGTTGAGCTGCAACCAACGTTCACCCATCTTTACCTTTATTTCAGTATCGAATCTATGATGAGTGGATTTACAGCTGGTTCTATCTTTGGAAGCACCTCGAGGACATCTCTCCCCCTCAGCAGGAATCTCACCACCAGTACCATCTCGACATTACCCCAGCACATCAGTTTCACCTCCCGACGACAGATTCACACCTCTGAACCAGCTTCGAATATCCCAACGACGATATCGAGTCTTGTTCCTGATGATGGTCTTGACCTCGGACTGGAAGCACCTGGTCGAAATAACCTTAGTGAGTAACCTCGTTTCCTTCTTTTCGCCAAGGTGATGATGAGGCTGTCATTCGTCAAAAGGAGATGAAGGTTGACCATGTTGTTGATGTTACAGGAATGATCATGTTTGGAAAACCTGTAAGTCCCGTTTAAGCTCTTGTTCAATACGTCTTCAGTGAAGCCCGGACGGTCAACGAGCTTAGCCTGTGTTCATTCCTCAGGGCTCTGGAAAAGGCACCCTCTCGTCCAGACTGGTCACTACTTTTCCTAGCATTAACCTGATTACTGTTGGGGATGTTCTGCGGAGGGAGATCGTGCTGAAGACGGAGCTGGGAAAAGCAGCTGAGAGTTTGGTTGCCAAAGGAGGTGAGCAAGAGCACCGGTCCCCGCTTCTCTGCTTATTGAGACTGATCGCTCGTTCTTCCGTTCCTTACAATAGAGTTTGTTTCTGATGATGTGAGCTGAAACGAACTAATAGCTGAACTTTGACTGAAACTGATAACGAAAGCCCCGTTCAATTGTAGATCATGCTCAGCATTGTGCTTAAAGAACTTAGAAGGCTCAGAGGTCAAGATTGGTTATTAGATGGATTTCCTAGAACTCTACACCAAGGTGTTCAGTTAGACAAGGTGCTGGCTAGAGAGAAGAAGCCGTAAGCCCCTTTGACGTTTCCTCAAGACAGCGGGCTGATAGTTTAACTTTTTGGTTTTCAGATTGAACTTGATCATCAACCTCGCTGTAGATGATGATTTGATTCTCCGTCGTATAGCAGGTAAGGCAAACATTTGTCTAGTTACGGCTATCAGTCTGGTTTTGACGTGCATCCTTATCACCACAGATCGATACGTGCACATTCCTTCTGGTCGAGTCTACAACTCATCCTACAACGCTCCGAAGGTAGCTGGAAGAGATGGTGTGTACTCTTTCTCCCTTTCTCCCCATGCGGTATCGTTCAGTTTCGCTCACTGTGTTTTCTTCTCCTCGTGTCATAGACATTACAGGTGAACCGCTTTCGAAACGACCTGACGACACGCCCGAGATATTTGGACGTCGGCTAGAACTTTTCAAAGAACATACTGCTCCTTTGTTGGATTACTACAGGAAGACGAAGCCCGGTATGAAGTTTAGGTATGCGTTCTCTGCTTTTTACGAAACCTCTGCTTGTGCTTGTGCTCGTTACTAACGACGGACAACACTGATCTGTTGTTTTCATGTAGTCTACACGGTGAAACGTCGGATGAAGTTTGGCCAGAGCTGTCGAGGCTCGTACAGCCCTTTGTGGAGTCGCAGGACAACGAGCCCCACCACCATTCTGTCAATTTGGACCACCTCTCTGAGAAAAGTCTGCTGTAGATGAATTATATCTATTTGAGCTTTAAATTATGAGAAAACCCATTGCTGGTCGCTGGTCGATTGAACTATGAGCGTAGTATGGGGTGGAGGGGCACGATGTACTCGTTGCTGCTTTCAAGTGGGTTGTGGAACCGATTATGACCATATCCTGTTTTAATTTAGCGATATTAGGTGGAAGGAAGACATAAAAAGGCAAGGAGATACCTCGGTCAGGAAGCTGAGAGGTGGATGAGTTGGTGTCGTTCCGCCGTTACCTGTACAAGAAGACAATTTTTTGGCCCGGGGCATTCTTTCTAGTTTTAGGTCAAAACGGTGATTGGAAAGCCCACCGAAGCTTCGGTTTCAGCTGCGAGACCGATATGTCTTTGCAGCGTCCGCCTCGTCCGCCTGCTCCACTTCTTCTCAACGACCTATAAAAAGGGCGCCAACTTGCCCTCTTCCCACTAATAACATCTATTCAGAACAACAGAAATCCATCTGAGCCCATCTCAGCTACTCACAATGCCCGTAACTGTCGAACTCATCCAACAAATCTTCCAACCTTTCCTTGACAGAGACGTCGCCAAATTCTGGGGCCAATTCTCAGAAGAGATCGAGACAGTCATCGTATGTCCTGTCAAAGGAGAAAGAAACTACGGTGGGACTTGTAAAGTGAGTATGAAGAATGCACCTTCCTTGACTTTGTTTTGGCGTCGGCGTCCACAACTTAATTTGAAATGAACCCCCTCCTTCTTTGGTCTTCAGAACAAAACAGAGCTCTTTGCTGAAGCTGGTGGCCTGGCAGGTTGTCTTGCCTCTCCCGGCCCCAAGACGACCATCACAAACATCTTCATCGTCAACAACGGTACCACCGCCATCATCGAAGCTTTCGTCAAAGGCATAACCAAAGCTGGAGGAGATTTCCAGAACCAGTGAGTCTATTCATCTGGTGGGCATATGAGGCAGACGTCGCTGATTTGATTCCTGACAGCTTCTGCTGGATCGCGGAGTTCGAGGGTGAAACCATGGTGAAGAGCAGAATCTACGAAGATTCGGCGCTGGTTGAGGATACATTGGCGAAAAACAAGAACCTCTAAATGTTAGGCCACTCTCTGCAGGTGAGAGGGTGGTGGAGTTCGATGGAGAAATCATTCCCCCAGCCTTTGCCTTGTTATGAATATCGATTTCGGCTCCTTTCTTAATTTGGAGCAAAACAGAAACACATGCGTATTTACATAACCACTCAGAATAGTTCAAGTATAAGGTAACAGAGAGGGGTATCGGGAATAATGAGAAGAAACAAGAAGGGTTTTGTAAAGCAGGGATCTCTCACATTCCTGCCAGAAGTCAAATCGAAATGGAAAGAATACAGCTCAAAGAGGGAAGAATCAAATAAGGAACAAGAAAGAAGCATGTAGGTAGTGTTGAATTGTCCAATATTGGAGATGGTTCGAAAGCGTTGATGTTGTGATTTATAGGGCGATAAACAGAGGTGGATTACGCTTATTCCAAATTTACAGTAAGGGTTGACCGAGATTTCGAAGGCTGAAAGTTTGTAAGAGGCCTCAAAGAATGCTGCATGCTTTTGATTAGAAAGAGAAGATTTGATGGTGGTACGAGGTGAGAAGACGCTGTGATGATTACGTCAACTGAGAAGTATTTCTGGTTTCCTTTAGATCCTCCAATTTGATCCACCACCAGCTCCTCCGAAACTTCCGACCCCACCAAATTTCCTCTTCCTGGCCCACACGCTGATGAACAAAACCCTCTTCATCTTCTTCGACACGAGGAAGTAGTTGACACTCCACAGTGTGGGCGAGTTTTCGGTGCCTGTCGTCAGCTGGAAGGGATGGTTCCGTTTCTTGACCGGAATTGGGACAAGAGGAAGTGCGGAGAGCGTTGGCGCTGCGAATCCACCGTCCTCATCGTCACGATGGGTGTCGTTGTTGAGAGTCGAGTCTGAAGGCATTAGGTGCGGGGAGGAAAAGTAGCCCGAATCCTCGCCCTTCTTCTTTGTCGAGAGGGACGAGGGAGAAAACTCATCCGAATCAGAGTCTGAGTCTCCTTCGAGAAAGTCAAACTCGAATGCGCCCTTCCTCTTCGAGTTGGACGACTTTCTCCTCTTCCGACGTTGGCGTCCTCCTCCGAGCCCTTCAGTATTGATGCCCGTCATCTTGAATCCACCAACACTTCCGAAATCACTATGATGATGACTCCCACTTCCAGCAGTGAAGTCTTCATCGAAGTCCAAGCCGTCGCCCAAGTCATCAAACTCATCTTCGCCGCCCCACGGTTCGTCCTCGCTCGATGAGTCGGCGTGAGGATCACTTTCACCGTCGGGCGAGTACGAGTACACTTCGCAGTTCTCCAGATCGATAACGTTCGAGAGGATACGGTGAAGGTGTGGATGGGTTACGGAAGACGGGGTCGAGGTCGAGGTTGAGAGCGTTGGGGAGTGGTACGACGTCGAGTGTGGTGGGAGAGGGAGGGAGGATGAAGCTGGGTATGAGCCATACGATCGCCTTGTGTTCATGATGTTTCAGACGTTGAGGAGGTGTGCTCAGTTTGATGACTTTGAAAAGACCGCAAGGCGGCTTTTTTTGGTTTGGAGAGAAGGGACTCACGGAGCAATTTCGCCACTTGAACTCTTACTGTCTCCTCTCAGCTCCAGAACCGTCTCACTAAGCATCTTGAGGAATTCGACGACAGATCCTTCCTTGGAGAAGTGGTCGGGGCGAACGGAGGTAAAGTCGTAATCTGGGAAAGCAATGTTCAAGGTTGCAATGAGATTGAACCAGGTTTGACTACATAGAAAAGAGTTTTAGAAGGGTGTTTAGGTAGGATAAACAGAGGAGATGGAATGGTGGGGTCGTTGCTTACCGACTGTCCTTTTGGTCTAATCTTCCGAAACAAGATTCAAGGTTGGCTTCTCTCATTTCTGGACTCATTGAGTATAGCCTAAAGTCGAAGGATAGAAAATAGGTACGTTCAGTAACGATGCCAGGTTGGGTCACGAAGAGGTACATCCCGACCTGTCACTCGAAAGAGACGGGGCGGGGAGTAACAGCACAGAGGAAATTGGAGCGACCTACTCGGATTCTTCTTGTTCAGCATACGTCTTCTCCAGTTGGTTGAAGAGCTTCCGTTCCTTGGATATTGATTTACAAGAGTAGGCCTATAAGGGGATCAGTACAAGGGAACAAGAAAAGAAATAGCAATCAGCAACGTTTCTCTCGTCCCCCATTGAATAAATGACGACGAAGGGCATAGAGAGGGGAACAGTAATCCACAAATCCAGCCAGAGTTGGATATCCAGGTAACGCTTATACTGAACTACAGCATGACATGTTTTACCCTGATACCGACAATTGGCGACTGGACGACCTAAAAGTCTCAAAAAACAAGGCCAATACTGGCCAAGGCGTGTCCACCGCGTGTTTTGACGCTGGGAACACCATGATAAGACTGTCCCCACGCCTGAGAGACCCAACCACTCAGCACCCTACCCTTCTTCAGTGAATTGATCACCAGGAATCATTACAATAGTTCTCCTCTCACGGAATGATGAACCAAAGGGCCAATGTGCAAGCTCGATGAGGAGGAGACAGATGAGGGCAACTCACCTCGAACCGAGTGTGGACTTTACATTCAGGTCCAGAGAAAGACAGGATATCCTGCAGCCTGGTCAGCTCTGGCGTGTCCAGGAACTTCATTTGTGCTTTTGTCAGGCTTTGGTGGGGGCAGGTTGGTTGGAGGCGAGCCAGTCGCTGCCTGTCCTTTCCTAACCCGTCGAAGGGCGATCGCGGATTTCAAATGGCCCGCCTTTTGTTTACATTTTGGAGCCAATTTTCTTATGAGTACAGAGGACTGTATCCCAGTAGATATGTTGGGTAACGTTGCTGCCGACGTACTTCCTTGTTTGCCTTGTTCACCTTCCTTCGGTGACAGTTCTCGCCTCCCACCGCCGGACAACATCTGCGACGTAGTTGCGTTTCTCTCGAGCTCGTCGATTTCTTCTTGATTGTAGTAGAAGTTCGTAAGTACCAATTGAGGGAACCAGTGGCTCTGCAATGATGGATCAACGACGTCCTTGTAATAGTTCCTTGGCCTTTGATGGACTTCTTCCGAGGCGCCAGCTTGAGCACCGTCTTTAGTCGATTGAGGTACAGCCAAACATCATGCTGAGGGTTAGATAGCTTTTTTGACTATAAGTCTTTTACTGCCGTCTCAATCGGGCCACTGCTAACCTCCTCCCTGTTCGGTCACTGCGAGCATGTTGTCGCCAGCTCTCGAGGTAAATGGTGCTCCCCTAACTGATCATCGTTTCTTTTCCGTCATGAGATCTTGTCCCTTCTTCTCTCCCATCACTGCTTTCACTGGGCATATTTTACGGCGCATTGTTTCTCACGGTCCTGACAAAACACATCTTCTCAGCACCGGAATACGCATCAACGTGGTCTTCATCTCAGCTGAATCGCCGTCGTTCCCATCGATCTATCTTCTTAGATATATATGGGTACAAAGATTGATAAGGAAACCCCATTTCATGAGTAGGACGAGTGACACGGACATAATTGTTTTTGTATTGCGACAGAGATTGTCGAATCGAACTGGCTACAGTACTCGTTTTCAAATCTTCTCTATAGGGACTCCTATTCCAGCCTAGTCCAAACTCTTCTCAATTTCCTTCACTTTGTTCCCTCTGGTTGCGCCGCTGTTTACCTAGCCCCGTGTCGCCTCTGACGAGCAACTTAAAGATCCCATCTATTCTCTGGTAGCACCGATGTTTAGCTCACGGTAACAAGTCTCAGCACTAGTTGATCCTCTCTGTCGTACATGGCACCTATACCTGGCTCGAACTTGCCTTCAGACACGATGGACGGCCGTGGGTCGACGTCGACGACATTCGACGCCCTCTCTGGTGTTCTCCTTACCTGGTACTGTATCTACTGGTCCATCTCCCTAGTAGGACTGCGAGAAGCGTGAGATTTCTTACTTTCTAGGGCTATTTGGACCCAATTTGTTGACGTTAGCACATACGTCGTCGTTATTCAGCTTTTCGAGGTACAAATCCAAATCAGACTCTTTTAGTACACCACCACCATCCTCATCATCATTGCCAAGCCTACCCGGTGTCTCAATCCTTCGTCCCCTGAAAGGTCTTGACCCCAACTTATACGAGAACCTCCTCTCGAGTTTTGTTCAAGAATACCCGAAAGACAAATTCGAAATCATCTTCTCAGTCGCGGATGAAGACGACCAGGCTCTCGTGGTAGTTAGAGAACTCATCAAAAAGTTTACTGATGTCCAGACGAGGATCGTTATCGGTGAGTGCCTACCAAACGCGACTTTTTTTTCTTCCTCACTTCTCGCGGTTGCTCACCTGTCAACTCGGCTGTTCCAGGCGCCGACGCATCGATCCCAAACCCAAAGATCGCCAACTTGATCTCACCCCTCTCTCTGTCGAAGTACAACGTCATTTGGGTGCTCGACAGCGGCATCTCTATCTCGAGGCACACGCTCCTTGAAGCCGTCCAGGCGCTGACAAGCAATGATTCTGAAGGAGGAAGTACAAGGGTTGGGCTGGTTCATCAAGTCCCGTTTGGTGTTGGGACGGAGCTCGATTGGGGAAGTCGGTTAGAGAGAGCATTCTTGAATACGAACCATGCGAGGATGTACATGGCCATCAACAAGTAGGCTCACACCGCTTTATCCCATGCTTGCTGTTAAAGTCGTGAACTCAACTGTACGCTTAATTCTCAATAGGCTCAAAGTGGATTCATGTGTCATGGGAAAATCGAACCTGTACCTCAAATCTGACCTTGTCAAACTGACGGGAACTAGAACACCCCATCCACCAAATTACAACGGACCGCCTCTGGGAGTGGCATCGGGACTAGAAGCCTATGGCAAATTCTTAGCTGAAGACAATATGATTGGTCTAGGGATATGGCACGAACTTCAGCTGAGCCATAGGTAAGCTCTCCGCAAAGCCTCTGCGCGCCTTCCACTAACACGGTGTTTACTATCATTACTATCGTACTCAAGACTTCTTCAAACACCAGCACTCAATGCTCTAGGACCAATGTCTCTCAGAGGCTACGTGTCTAGACGCATGCGCTGGATCCGAGTCCGCAAACGCATGACGCTCGCAGCTACTCTGGTTGAGCCCCTCACCGAATCTCTCGTCCTCGGCATCTGTTTCACCTTATCGCTGCATCGGTTCTTCCCCTCAGTACCTATCCTAGCAATCTTTCTTCTACACTACTCAGCCTGGTTCGCGGCCGATTGCGCAGTGTGTCTTTCCCTCGCGACGAACGCAGGCCAGGCTAGAGTGCTCGCTTCCGTAGGGGGATTACTGAACTTCACCTTGGCGTGGATTGGAAGAGAGGTCCTGGCGTTTCCGATCTGGTTGATGGCTGTGCTAGGCGACCAGATTGAGTGGAGAGGGAAGAAGTACCGCGTTTTGAACAACGGCGAGGCAGAGGCAGTTGAGGAGAGGTCCAAGGCTATCTCAAACAGTTGGTGGCCTTGGTCATGGATGCAGAAAAATCCGAAGCTACCTGGATCTTCCAGCTCCCGGGGGAGTGGGTACCAAGCTCTTAATCAACACGAGCATTAGATCGCGGGTGATTTTGTTGAGTGATTTTGATACCAATTTTTCTGGGACTTCTTCCCGCATGGAAAGGAAACATGAGTACAGAGGTATCTACAGAGCTCTTCAAATTGTTTTAAGCACGTCAGAGCACTCGCTGGAATTTCGTCCGTTTTTGGATTTGATTTTTGGCTCGACAAAACAAACCTCTCCTGCGTCAGCTCCGACACTTCGCTAACGCCAGCAAGTCGAATTCAAGCCATCCAGTCTTCTGACACTCAAGATGGATCCAGAAGAGTATCTTGCCGATGGATTTAACCCACAAAGCCTCACCATGCCAAAGCTTAGGTTCGTATTGCTGGCCAGAAGGATTTTGCAAAGGGACCAGCAGCGCGAGCCTCACTAACAAAATCACCACTATTCCTGCTAGGTCCATCCTTATAGCCAACGGTGTGAACTATTCTGCTTCTGCTAAGAAGTCTGAGCTCGTTCAATCTTTCTTAGATCGTGTCTGGAGCAGGAGGGAATCCATCCTCAGTTCGAGAAGGGGCGTTGTTGCCAGCTCCCGTGGTGTAGAACACATACCTACCCCTTCTGAAGACGGAGAAACCAGCTCGACAACTTCGTCATTGGAACTTGTCAGTATATATCGTCATTGTCCTTACTAGCCCGTTTATTCGGCCATCTCTGACAGCTATTTCGATGGATTGGGTGGTCGGCTTCTCTCAAAAAAGCAGGTTGACATCCCTGCTGATCCTTCTCCTCCTCCTCCGAAATCAATCACTCCGAAAGGTCGTGGGCGACCGAGGAAGACGTTGGACAACGTGGTCAGTAGTGGAAGCTTGACTGTACCAGAGAAAAAGCCATCAAGGTCGAGAAGGTCATCGTCCCATAATATCTCCGGCGATGAGGAAATGGAACCGGTCAGCGCTGACGAGGTACGTAGTACTTTCCCAGTCCAAATCATAATCTGAACTGAACCACATTTCCTAACAAACATCAACTGTTTCACTTAGCGACCAACTGCTCCTCGCGGTGTCAAGCGACCTTCATCCAGCATTCCCAAATCCCCTTCATCCACTGTCCTCTCAGCAGGTCCAGCTCTCAAGAAAGCACGATCAAGAGCGTCATTGGCCCCACCAGTAATAGATAACTTTGAGCAGCCAACAAGTGACTCGGAAGACGAGCCGCAGAAGCAGTCGTTGAAAGGGAAGATGAAGGAAGAGGTTGAGGACGAGGTCACAAAACAACGAAAGGGTAGAAGAGTTTCTCTCAAGGAGAACTCTACTGAAGCTGAACTTCGAGAGAGCGGTTACTCAGACTACAACCCGTTTCAAAGTGGCGGAGAGACTCCAGACGAGGCGTCGAGGAAGAAGAGGAGAAAGGTAAGCATTGATCAATATAAAATTTCGCGCTTTTCTTTTACAAATATAGTTGTATCATCCAGTCATCTACTGGCGGTTCATCTAGCAGGCGACAATCATCAGCCCAGCCTACCCCCACCAGCTATAAGATCAATGATCTCAACGCATTCCATTCGCCAGCGACATCTGAATCCGATAAGCCACCCCCGTCCTCATCTCAGAAACCTCGAGGAATGGTCAAGAGTGAATCCGTCCCAGCGAGTTTGCTTGCTCAGCGGTTCATGCCACCTCCTTCCTCTCTCCTTTCCCCAGGCTCAGAATGGAGATCTCGACACTCTACTGGTACTCCTTCCAAACCCTTCAAATCTAAAGATGAAACAGAAGAGATATTACCTGAAGACAACATTTTCGATGAAAGTAGCTCTTTCCGTGTTCGCCAAAATGCAGCTGGCCAAATCATAGACGGCGACGACCCAGACGAGATCTACAGAGAAAACAACGACGCAGTCTCAAAGAGCATAGCCTCAGCCATTCCTTCCAACTCGGCATCGATCACTGGGAAAAGAAAATCTGCTCCTTTCAAGGTGGGGCAGTCCGGTCATCATCCGCAACAGCAACACTCTCGAACGCTCACCAAGAAGACCAGCAAGTCCATCCTGCGTCCAGCGATGCACGTACCAGAACCCTCCACCTTTGTCATCCCTGCTCCAAAAATACTTGCAACAACCTCAGCTTTCTTGTTGTTACTGTTCTGGTATTTGATGCAGTATTCGACCCAATCGGCCTCCATCGGTTTCTGTGATCATCTCTCATCAACAAACTCGGTTCTCTCCAGCCGTCGACAAGCCCTCTCTGCCGCTCACGAATGTGTTAATAGGCACGTCAATGGTGAATCATTCAAAAAAATTGATGCTGTCTCTGGTCAAGAGGTCGGGTGTGATGCTTCTGCCATCCCACTGCTTCCATTCTTGAGGAGACCGGATGAATGTGCTCCCTGCCCAGTCCATGCGATTTGTCAAGACGGTCATGTCATCTCGTGCACGAAGGAATACATTCTCAAACACTCCTTGTTCGAATCTTTGGGACAGGCAGTACTTGATGGTTTACCTGGAGTCGGACCGGTTGCTTTCCCACCTGCCTGTGTTGCTGATACCGAGAAGAGGAGACTGGTTGGTCAACTGGCTCAGGCTGTTGAAAAGGACTTGGAAGCTACCAAAGGAGACATGATTTGCGAAGGAACAAAGGAATCCAGTCGTCCAGAAGCCTTCGCTGTGGATGAGGACGATGTCAGAAACGACTTCATGGAGCGTAGATCTGTGAGTCTCGAGGTCCTTCTGGGTGTCATTTAGCTCTAGGAGCTGATATTTCCCCCCAATATCTTGTCTCTTTGTAGTCCTCCTTTTCGGAGGAGCAGTTCATCGAAATCTTTAACATGGCCATCGATGATCTTATCGAGCATGGAGAGCTCGTTGCCGGCACTCACCCTGATGGGAAACGATGGCTTGCAGCAACCAAAGCAGAGTTCACTTTGTCTTGTCGCGCAAAGTTGATGATTGAAGAAAAGATCAGAGCTTGGAGAAGTCAACTTGCAGGTAAATATAACGTGCAGCTTTCGCCTTCATTGTGTCGCTAATATCTTCGTCTTGGCTCAGGTACTGCTGCTATTCTCGCCGCAATTGCCTACCTGAGATCCAGGATATTGTCTTATATCTCGGAAACTGCCCAAGTGAAGAAACTCGTCCAGATCGCTCTATCCACGTTGAGAGAAAAGGTGGGGGGTTTCGCTTCTGTGATTTTTTTTTCATCGAGCCTGCTACTAAATGCATTGTTCACTTTTCTCTTTCCAATTTTCAAGGAACTCTCACACTACTCCGACCCTAGTGTAAACCCGGAACCTTACATTGCTCCAGTGCATCTGCGAGATATGCTATTGCCTCCAACAGCCTCTCTCGCAACCAAGCAACGCATCTGGTCTCGAGTAGAGCAGGCCGTCAAGACTAACTCGAACGTACAGGCTAAAGATGAAGAAGGACGTGGTGGTGATATCGTCACTGTTTGGGAATGGATCGGTGTCAACGATCCTGGATCGAGCCCCTACAAACGTGTTACTTTTGAAGGGGAGGATGGTGCCTCATCCTTGACGGATAACGCGCTTTATCCAAAGTTCTAGATATATATTTTTCTTTTTTCGGTATAAGCTTTTTAGTGTTTACTTTTAGAAAGTACGTTTGCCCACAGATTATGGGCCCTGTATCCTTTTTCTTAACTGACCTTGTGTTTCAGTTTCACTTCCATGTTACTCTTTGCTTCGTGGTTGGTTTCGGTTTTGGATATACCATTTCTTTTTTTTTTTTTTAATCTGGTAGACCACCCATAGTATTAAAAAAAACATCAAGGCGAAAAAGACGAAGCTGCTAGTCAAGCTCGTCGCAGCACTGAGGAGTTGCGAGGACCCCGTCGGCGGCCTTTTTGATGATTACCTGATCACTGACAATATATATATATATACACATATATATATATATGAAGAATGGAAACACTCGCTGCCATGCTGCTCGCTACTTAATTTTTTTGTCTGTGCATCTGCCTTTTTCTCCAAGAGACCGTTTACCACTCGTAAGTCGTGCCTTAGATCCTAAGATTCTAGGAGAAGAACTGCACTGATGTTCTTCCCGTCGAAGAGACCATGACGACTGCCTCCCAAAAGACGGTGGCGGAGATCACAGGTTTTGTCAGGGACATGTTCAGCCAAGACTCGGCCACCCGCAACGCTGCGTGCAACGACCGGCTCGCTGTAAGTCAGCGGGCGAGACGGGGGGCTGCACGGCTGACGACTGACACATGTGCTCCAGCTGGATGTTGTCTACTCGTTCCCGGCCATCTGCGAGATCGCGGGCAGATCCAACGTCATGCACCACTTCCAGTGTATTGCTTGGACGCATGAGCAATGCCAGGTCCTCCGCGTGAGCGACAAAGTGTACGCCTCCTCTCAATCGACCCGCAGATATCCACTGAGCCACAGTTGTTGTTGTTGTTGTTCTTCTCACTTCCATCCAGTGACAGCAATGGAGACCTGACTGCGACCGCCGAGCTGCGCGTTACTCTGGTCGCTATCCCGGTCGTCAAGCTGTTCTACTTCAGCATGCCGCTCCGCATCGACCTGGGCTTGCGCGCCCCCTCGAGCACAGACCCACGGTGGACAGTCAGAAGTATCCAAGCTACCATGCCACCGGTCGGGCCAGCGGTGTAAGTAAAAAACCTCACCCTTCTCGAGTCGCGGATTGTTGTTCAAAAGTTCCAAACCTGTTTACAGAACCCAAGTGATGCGAACCATCCGACCGGTATTCTCAGTCACAACACCATTAGTGGGGAAAACGATGGCCACCCTGCTGAACGTCCAGCACCACATTCTAGCGTCGTCCAATGTCTTGCTTGTGGCCTTCGCTTCTCTCATCCATGGAACTCTCTGGGTCCAGCACGCTGTAGAATCACTATTTGATCGGGTTCGGATCGAGGTTGCCGTTGGATCAGAGACGAGGAAAGATTGCTAAGATGCTTGCTCTGGGGGTTTGTTCATCGAAGAAGAAGGCGCATTCGATGTTTTACCTAGTTTCGTGTACAATAAGTAATTATTTTATTTTTTTTGGTTCTTTGTTTCGACAAGACATAATTACCGAGAAAGGGAAGAAGACAAAAGAAGGGATGCTACGCTAACATAAGGCGCTGGAAAGAACTTGCAGTCGAAAGGGAAAAGGGGCCGAGCTAACTAACTACCTTCGGCTGCTCGGTGCCTTCCATTCGGGATCCTCCTCCTCCCACGGATCTTTTTCGTCCTCGTCTTCTTCTTCTTCTTCTTCTTCGTCCTCTTTAAATCCTCCCGCTTTTCTATCCGCACTGGAATCATCTTCTTCCTCCTCAAACTCATCCTTCTCGCCGCCGTTCCCATTGCCATTCACAACACACAATGAACCGGGGCCGCCATCGATATGATTCGCAGCGGAGTCCAAGAGGGGCTGCGGGTGCTGGTAGTCGGGGAAATACATTTGCTGGGCCTGGTGGAAGGTGTCGTACGCTTCTGATCCGACAGGGGGCTGCTGGTGCGGCTGCTGGGAAAAATGGTGATGGTGTAGATACCCATGCTGCTGGGGGTGAAACATCATGTCGTGCGACCCATTACCGACAATGGCTGGGAGCGGATAGTATTCGTGTTGTAGTTGGTGGTGGTGAGGGTGGTGAAATGTCGAGCGGGTGGCTTGGGGAGGCTGAGCTTGCCAAAGCCTCTCCGTCGCAGGGGCAGGCAAGCCGCCGGGGTAGAGCTTCACGTGGTGGTTCTGAAGCGGGCTGAACTGAGGGTGATAGCTGGATGGTCCTGCAGCAGGGTGGTACTCAACCTCGGGCGACGCAATATGCGTTGAAGTAGGCGAATCAAGCTTGCCGCCCACGGTGTCGCCTTCAGACATATACACCAGTTGGCCGGTCGACGTCGTCCCTAAATTTGGAGGGACTCGAAATGCTTTCTTTGGTTCCAGATACTCCCGTGAGATGGCAAGAACAGCGAGCTCTGGGACTTCAGACGGTCTGCGAAGCTCGCCTGCCGAGAAACAAAAACAAATGAAGAAAGTTGTGAGCGAGATTGCGTGGAGAAAACGGCGAGGGTTGGATGTTTGGCTTACCTTTCAGAGCATCTGCAAGACTATAGTATGACACCATGTGCTGCTTTGACTCTCCCAAGTCAACTGTGATAGTCTTGTGAAACACCAAATGTCGTTTCGTTTCAGATCGATGTGTCGCGCGCGCGTCTGAGAAAAAGTTTATTTATTGACGACTCACTCTCTTCACCAACTCTTTGTCTCTATAAGCAGAATCATGTTGGATACTACAAACCCATCTCTTGACTTCGTCACCCATCTTTTGAGCCTCCTCTCCCTTGAGCGCCTTTCGTCGAGCATGGTCAGCGTCCTCAATCGTTCGCTTCTTCTCGGTCTCTCTGTACAATCTGTTCACTCCAAGACGACTCAGAAAGAAAGTAGCTGGAGCAAATGTGGGTCTCACTCACAGGTAGTTGTCCTTCATTCGACTCGCCGACCTGAGGCAGAAACAAGAACGTCGTCAATCACGAGCCAAACCGCTCGCGAACGCGGTGCCCCCCACTTTCAAAAAACGCACCAAGTTTTACCGTCCGTCCAACGCGTGATGGGAGTCTCAAGACTGTCAAAGATCTATATGTTTACGGTTGCAGCCAGCCATTCCAAAGGGTGAGCAGGGGCTTTCCAAAGAGGTGGAGCCCAGTCGGTTTCGCAACAATTGAAAATGGAGGAGAAAACTTACAAAGATTGCACCGGACTTGATAAGGGCCGCTCTCTCCGCCTCGTACAGTCTTCTCCTGATCCTGGGGATAATGCCCCGCTTCGCAGCTTCAAAGAGGATGAGGGCGTCCAACAGGGTATCTGTTGCCAAACCAAGGATCGGGAAGAGGGGTTTCAGGAAGATTTGCCTTGTTGCAGCGAGAACGGGGGCTGCTTACCACAGATTCCATAGAAGGGAGGGGCTAAGTCCTCTGGGTGGGACTGGTGTTCCTCCATTGAAGCCAGCTCGATGGGTTACGAAGGCGGGGCAAATGGCTGTTGGGACACAAAGTCCCAAAGGGGCGGGCGACGTTGCAACGCAGCTGCGAGCTTGTTCGACACGACGTTCCAGTCGATCGGAACGTATATTGCTCCCGCCGTCAGAAGAAGCAACACTAGCGTTTAGCGAGGGTGGAAATAGAGTTAGTGTTGACTGCTGGGCCCCCCAATTCACAAACCTGGAATTAACTGGCGCCAGATTGAGTTTGCGCCTCTTGCGTTAATATCTTCCAAGGGTGAAGCCACGATCGACAGCCCGTCTAGAAGCCCAATCGCTGGAAGGAAACCTTGAGGATATGAACGGACGGGGAGCGGTCTGGAAACAGGTCGGACAGGCGGCAGGCGTGTCCAAGAGCGCCCTCTCGCAGGGTTTGTTTTGAGGTGGCGTTTCACCGCTGCATCGCATCCATCTTGCGACGAATGAAAACTGTATATCGTCATAGAGTTGGAACTCTGTCCAGACTCCGCTGTGGAAACGAGAAAACAAGACGCGGTGGCCGACATGGCCGTGAATGACCCCAGACACGCGTTAGAGTTCTCTCCCAGTCTGGCCAATTGAAACGGCCAGCGTCACGCGTCAGGGAGCAGGCCCAAGGGCCCCACCTGATCGCCCTATGCTATGTAGGGCGTTCATCAAGAAATCAATGGGCGCGCCCTTCTCGTGTCGCTTCGTCTGTTGTGCCGCGGTGGTGTTGATGACTCGATTGAGATGGCGTTCGCAGCGGTGACGAAGAGAGCCAGAAGTCGAAGCTGACAGCCCCCCCCCTTTTTTGCTGCAGAACAGGTGATGGTATCTCCCCCTTTCGGCTTTCTCCTTTCTCTAGCAAGAAAAGCTAAAGCTGGAAATGAACCGCAGCTTGCTGTGCGCTGTGTGCATTCATTACTCCTTGATGACACTGAAATGGATGAGTCTAAACACACCGATCATCCAGTTTTCTCAGTACCTAATACAGATTACACGGCTCTTCTTTCGATCGCTTGTGCTCTGAGGGGCCTCTGCTGTTGGTGTTGTTCGAAGAAACAAAAGATGCGTCGGACCAACTTCCTCACTCGTCGACGCCAAAGCCAAATTAAGTCCACTTTCTTTCGAAATGAAAACACTTAGAAAAAACGGGCTTGTTGCCTCCTTTTGTACGAGTCATTCTGTAATTACAAATAACCTCCTTCTCGGTTCTAATAGACTTCCTTCTTCCCTGGCCCTACTCGTCATCCAAAGTCCACATCTTTATATGTATCCGCAACAAACACCAACTACTACATTCAGAACATTCCGAAGCTTCCCTCCTCAGGCTCAAGCATGGTGAGCCTCCTCAACAAGCTCCTTCGTTTCCTTCTTCGCACCAATCACAAGCCCACCGAAAGCCAACCACGCCGACACGACACCAGCAACAGCAATCAAGCCCGTCGTCTCGTCACCTTTGAGCGGTCTCTGGGCATCCTCCTTGCTGAACGCCTTTGCGGGCGTGGCTTCTTGGCTGAAAAACCCAACGACAGGGTTGACGATAGCGGACACAGTCGAACTGACGACAGAGGTTCCGGAAGAGGCAGCTTCCTCAGCTGCCTCCTTGATGTCAATGGTGTGCGAGTCGAACGTCGCGTGGGTCGCGTGCGAGGGTCCACCACCGGCGTGCGTCGACGGCGAGGCCATCGTTACTACTTTGGGGGAGGAGGAGGGTTCATCAAGCGGTTTTGAGGGGCGGAAGTTGTCTGCGAGGACAGGCTGGAGTGTGTCACGAAGTAACGAATATAGAAAGAACGGGAAGAGCGAAGTCGTTAGTCTGCGGCAATAACTGGCAATGACGAAAGGCCACGGCTCAATATAATATCTCCAGCGAGTTGGGACTCACGATAGGGACAGCTTGGACAGGCTCATCTTTGATGGTAGGGATCTTGACAGACAGGTGTGCTTTTGACTTGATCTGTTCTGCACCAACGGCTCCAATAGGCTTTCCAGGTGTCTCGCTCCCTGCAGGAGGACTGCTCTCCTCGAGGGAAGGGATAGTCTCCATGCCTGCGGGAGAGACGACTTCTGTCGTGACGGGTGCAGAAACGGTCTTTGTCGTTGATAAGGGAGATTCGTTGGGGGAGGTAGAGTTTTTGGCGTAGTCGTCCTTTGCCTGAAAGGGAAGCAAACAAACACAGACGCACGCAGGGGAGGGGAAGAAGGAAGCACAGAGGGGTCAGAAACAAAACGCGTCTCGTTTCTTCTCAACAGAAGGGTACATACGATGGAGCTGACAATGTCAGCCTTTCTAGCCTTGGATGAAACCCTGATACCCCTCTGCTTCGCCTCGAGTTTGAGATCTCGCACCGTCATTTTTTCCCACTCGGTTTTACTGCCAATGAGGATCGTTGAAGCCAGATTTCTTCGCTGCTGCTGCTGCTGGAAGGAGACAGCCTGGCGAAGGTTGCCGGCACTCTTGACTGTGCGTAACATTGCTGGTAAGTTGGATGAAATGGTAGTGTTGTCGTCGAGAGGCAGCGTCGACGCCCGAAAAACAACGCAGGGCTGGAGATTCGCCACAGCCTAGGAATCCATCGCAGATGTTTGGAACAAGATGCAATTGAGGGATAGAATACAATACAATAATTGGGGGAGATAGTACAGCTATTCTACATTCAGAACGATCCAGGCTTCATTTGTGGCTATGCTACAGCAAAACAACCACGTTGTCTTCAAACATGTTCGATTCTCTCCTCTCCTCTCTTCTCGAAATTCATCGCCTTATCGTTCGTTCCCCAATCGCTCATCATTCCCATTGATGCACCCTGATTGTTTACGACTGTGGCCTGTGACATCTTCCTCAGGTGCTTGGCGCAGTCGACATGTGTCGCGTCGGACGAAGGTGACGTTGGGGTAGCAGTGAGGATAGTTGTGAGTGCGTCTTGATCAGGACACACTGTCTCAAACTCAAAGAACTTGATGAGCTTGTAGAAGAAGGCGGAAATGACGGCGCCTAAGCAAGGGCCAAGCCAGTAGATCCACTGATTCCAGAATCCGGCGTATCAGTGAGATTGAGAGCGGAAGTGAGCAGTACTGGTCAGGACTTCAAGTAGGTAAGAAGAAGACATACGTGATACCCGGGGAAGGAGCGTGTTGCAACATCTGGTCCGAAACTTCTTGCTGGGTTCAATGAACCACCTGTCCAGTAGACTCCGGTCATCTCAGCGATGAAAAGAGACAGACCTATCCCGACAGGAGCCAAATGAGTAGCTTTGTGCTGCACCAGAGAAGATTGAGTTGTCAGAAACAAAGGAGCGATTCTTTCATAATGGATACTAGCAACTTACTTTCTCAGCAGCCATGAACAACACAGCAGAGCACAGCACACACGTCAAGAACATCTCCAAGAATAGCCCTCGAGAGACAGAAATACCACCCCCCAGTCTCGTTCCTGCTTTAAGTGGACCAGGAAAGAGGACCTGGGCGAGTGCAGCTGCAGTGATGCCACCTAAGAGCTGCGCGAAAGTGAGGATGACTCCTCTGAGGGGGGTGATGGCTCCTACGATGGAGAGAGCCAGTGAAACGGCAGGGTTCTGATAGAGCAATATAAAGGCTATCAGGTACACCATATAGTCGAACAGACTGAAAAATGGCCTACTCACAAACAATCCACCGCTGACTCTGAAGAAGATCCATGCATTCGCCGCTAAGCTGTTACCAAACCCATCAGCACCAAGCCCCAGCTCGGGAGATGACACTCCTTGTTGTATATATCACTCACCTCATTCCGAAGCTCAAACTAATGTAAAGCAACACATTCACATTCGCTCCACTCGCCATGTTGGACACTGAGAGGTTGGCGACGTTTGTTCCCGCCAAAGCGAAGAAGAGGAAAAGTGTGGTACCTGGAGCAAGGCCCAAAAGTTTCAACGAGGCACCCGGAACATAGGAAGAAGACTACCCACCGACATATTCTCCAGCTGCCGCGACCACATGATTCTTGATTCCAATGCGGTCGGGGTTTTGGATCAGTTCTCTCTTGAGACGAGCTCCACGTTCGCTTGACTTGGTCGGGGTGATGGGAGTGGTGTTTGGAAGAGGAAGATGGGAAGAGGTACCCTCTTCTGTAGTGATAGAGTCGACGCGGCTCATGGTAAGTGAGATGAGAGAAGGATGGGCTGTGATCTGACAAGATTCTTTTTCTTCCTTTGGTTTATATAGAGCAGAGGGAGCTGATGGAGTTCATAAAGAACCATCATTTACCGCTTGAAGCAAGGTAATGAAAATGTAAACTGAGGATCAAAAGTGAGTGTAATGATCGCATTCGCGGGTAAGAGCACAGTGCACCACGTTTTAGCTTGATACAAAACAGAGTTCGAGACAAATTGCCTGTTTTGGATGCGGAATCACCCCACGCTCTTCCTGAGGGCGTTGCAAATGGGTAGTGGATCCCGGTTTGGTGGATCGTTTGTGTAATTGAGGTCATGAGTTATGGAAGCTTCTATGTAGTTTGATAACTTTAGTATCCACCCAAGAGATGGGAAGTGTGAGATTCCTCGCAATGTCGTCACAACTGCCTCAACCGCTTTGCTTCTTTCCTCAAGACTTAAAAGAAAGTTAAAGATAAGAAAGTATCTCTCGCTAAAGGTAAAAAAATGTATGTTGATATCAGCCAAGTAAAAGTGGGAAGGAAGTTGAACGCCACCGAATCAAAACAACAGAAATGACGCGTTTCATAGCGTTGAGAGCGCCTACTTCTCAGTAATCCCGCAACATTGAAATAAATAATACCTATTATTATTATTTTCTGTTCGAGAATTAGTTGAAGGGTTGGAATGCATACGTATGGGAGGTGTGATGGCGGTGGTCATCTGAATGTGAAGTCAACGTGAGAGCTTTCAAGCTGGTGCTTTCTGACTGAGCACCGTATTTCTTATTCTGCTATTATATTTCAACAAGCTATTGTTAACGCTCTCTCATTGCGCTTCTGTGATCATAATTGTCCTCACAAGGCTAGTTGCCGTTTGGAATCTGTAACAAAGTGTGTTCCATGCCTTACTCGCTCCGAAAAGGTTCTGTTACAAATAAACACCCTCTGTCTCTCGTGTCCCTAACGTTGAAAGCATCACCATCTCATTCTCTACGCTGTTTTCCCGTCTCCTAATCACAACCAACATCAACAAAGATAGTGACTGACGGTTGTTCTGCCTCTGTTTTTTTCATTTCTTTCTTCAGAGTTAGGAAGCCAAAGATTGCGGATGTTAATCTGTTGGTGACGAAAGATGCTGTCGTCCTGCTTGAACACCGGTAGAAAAGTCTGTGAAGACGGTACGCGCAACGCAAGAAGGGAGATCTTCCGACCCAAGAGGGCAATGCTTTCTAGAGAATCTACTTGCAATTGTTCCTGTTCATCTCAATAAGCCTTCCCTCATGGAAAATTCGACGGTAGACGTCAGGCTCCTCGTCGTTGAGCCTAATACTGCTCTGCCACCAAGACGACCTCTTGCGGGATTCCGTATTCGTATCCATATACCCATGCTCTGAATGATGTACAGACATACATGCAGATAAACAGAGTCGAACCGGTGGTGGTGAGTGTTCTAATTTCTCAGCCAAGCGTTCTTCATCATCTTTTTCGCCTCCCTTCTCTCCTTGAACGTTTTCTGTTTATACGTTTCAGATCGTCAGCATCTCACCAATATTCATAAAATGAACCAGGAAGAGGTGGACGTACCACATCTTTCTTACTCAGCCTCGCCTTCTTACCCGCACGCTCATTGTCAGCTTCAACTGCAGCAGCAGCGGCAGCAGCTTCTCTTTCTGCTTGCCATTGGCTCGAGTCAAAGAAGACCTATAACATCTCTCATCAACATATATCAGCCTCCCGTCACCACAAACAAAGTCGAAAAATAGAATATACGTACGTCGTTTTGTCGCTTCATCCTACTCCAGTCACTCAGGTGGTCCGGGTTCCGACTCGGATCGCTCTCAAACCTCCCTGTACGTTTGTTGAAGGCCGCTTGGTACGCACTCCCTCCCGCTGACGAAGACGCAGTGGAGGGGCCAAGAAGGTGCATCAGTGCAGGATCGTACTCTGTATCTCCAGGTGCGGAGGAAAAGGAGTCGGGCAGGGTGGTTGAGGAAGGATCCCATGGTGGTGATTCTCCTCCTTCTGTTGCTTCTGTTGCTGCTGGTGGAGGGGAAGCGGAGGGTGGAGCTAGTGGATTGATCCATGTCGTTTCGTTTCTAACCAGACGATACAGGAAAGAATTTCAGTATTGGGAGCAGATAGTTGCGAAAACACTTTCAGAGATAGTTACGTTTTTGAATTGAAGAAGTAGTAAGCTGAGAAAAGAATGGAAGGGGTGTCAGCGATAATTCTGCGTTTTAATGTAGAAAGAGGGAGACGAACCGCCTTGCATAGGAGCCCAGATAGCCTACCATTCCCGCAAGATAAGAAGGTTTTGTTAGTATTGCTCGTCTTCTTCTTTGTTGCACGCAGGGTCTTTACCCACCTGCCAGTCATGCTGTTCCGTCTGCGGATCCTCCTTCTCCTTCCCATCGATCGTTTCCTTCTCATCAGCCAGGCTATTCTTCTCGTCCTCATTCACACTTTCAACATCGGCCTGTTTGCCTTTTGAGGTTGATGCCTTGGGCTGTTTATCTTCGTCGTCTGAGGAAGAGGCGTCTTCGACGGTGACTGCTGCTGCTCGTTTGGGAGCCATGGCTGTTGATTCTTTTACTTCAGCTGAGGCCCTATCGTCTGGTGCAAAAAGGTGATTGAAGGTAAGTTTCAGGCCTTTAGATGAGGTTGAGGCAAAATAAAGCCCAACCAAGCGTTTTCAGCGTTCGACGTCAGACTCTTGAGATTCCCGCTCCCTCTTTCTCCCACTCGCAGTGAATTTTCGTGCTACTTCAATATCTTCACGCTGAAACCAGCGAGACTCTGGACGAGATGCAGTGTCCAACCATCTCGATACCCAAGAAGACAACTGAAGAGGTTGACTGGGCGACCCCACTAAGGACGACCATCTCCACGTCGTACGGCGAGAACCCAGAGACATATGCCGATGAGATTGCAGCCCTCGTCAGGACGAGACAGGATGCTGTTAGAGGAGCAGGTAGCGACATGACTGGTTAGTTGCATCTCTCTCTCCTCTGGCTTAGGAATGGCTAGGAGAGAACGAGGGAGGAATTGCTTCTCGCTTAGTTGGGTTAGACGATGCTGATGTTGTGTGTTTCTTCCTTGCGATGAATTGCACAGGGCGGGATCTTCTATACAAGTACTTTGGTCAGCTTGAGCTCCTCGAACTCCGATTCCCAGAAATTAAGGTGTCATTTCCCTGGTCAGCGGCCCTCAATCGTCACACCCTCCTCTTACCCTCCCAACTGACCACCTTTCGCCCCCTTTTCTTGCTAGGCACGACGCCTTCACGTCGAAGCTGACGACGCAAACATCTCTAGCATTCGAGAAAGCATCCATCATCTTCCAAATCGCATCTACCCTCTCGTCCCTGGCCTCGTCTCAGAACCGCAGCGATCCGGATGGCCTCAAACGAGCGTTCAACTTCTCGAAATCAGCAGCGGGAATGCTCGTTTACATTAACGAGAACTTCCTTCATGCTCCGTCCACAGACTTGTCTAGAGAGGTCGTCAAGTTTTTGGTGGGACTGATGTTGGCACAGGCACATGAGGTTTTTTACGAGAAGGTTGTGGAGGAGAAGAAGGGGAGCGGGATCGTCAGCCGTTTGGCCATGCAGACGGCGT
>MVAQ01000216.1:0-38137 GCA_014825775.1 Krasilnikovozyma curviuscula | reverse complement strand
GGGTTTAGGGAGAGTGAGATGAGGTTGGAAAGGAAAGGGCGAGAGGTTTTCGCTGATCAGATAAACTTCCAAAGCCAATCAGATTGAAAAGACCGGTTTTCAGAGCAATTGCGCTGTCGCCTCCAAAGCAATTCCTCTTGTGCACCGGCCGACACACCAAAAAAGATTATAGCTCGCTTTTTCGTCTTGGCCAATGAAAGAGTCAGATGGAAACCCGAAAAGGTGAGTTTTGGGGTATCTTGGCAACGATGAAAAGTTTTTATCCGATAATAGAAATCCGATGTACGCAGAGAGAAAGAGAGAAACGTTGTGGTGATGGTTCAAAACTGAGGGGCCATCCTGACTTGAGAAACATATTAATCTGGTGATGTCAGAAACTAGGTTGATACAGCGAATTTTTCTTACAGTCAAAAGGGTAATTGTGAAAAAGAGAGTCTGGGGTACGGATACTAACCTCGGCTTTCAGCACATTCATCGTTCCAGCCGCTATGGAACATTTACACAAACTTGCGAACAGGTTCCTTTAGTAAAAGAGAGAGAAGAATTTTTATACATGCAACAATATATGCCCGCTATGTTTTAAAATCGCCATGCCGAACGTAGATAGCTGAGGTAAACAAAGCATCGCCAGCCACAAGGGACTATCCTGCTGCTCGCTGCTCACTGATAACTTGCCCCAATACAGTCTTCAGCATTCCCGGCGGAGGATTGGAGCAACTCGTTAAAAAACAGGCTCAGTCAGGTGCTGGAGGATACCAAGCTGTATGAATGTGGTCGTGATGCAGCTCAGCTCTGAACCAGAATCGCCTTGCTGAATATGCGTCACAGCCTCGCAAGCCATTGTTGGACCTTCCTGCGCAGATAATGCCGTTTCCTTGCAGGCGACCACAAATTCTGAATCATGAAAGTGCATCCATCCCCAATACCGCCTAAAAGATCCAATTACTCTTCTGGCACAACCACCGAGGTCTTCTCGGAAACGTAAATACCATCCTGATGGCAAAAAGCAGACCAACTTGTCAGCCTTGGTCACCTGCGGGTAGAACAGAAGATGGAACGCACAAAGAACTTTCGGATACCCTTGTACTATACATAGGAATTAACAAAACTTCGGGACTTCGTGAAACAATGAACTGAAGGCGTCGTAGTAGTCTGGCAGAACGCATGACGAATGGGGGCTCATCGTTGGCAAGAAGACATCTCATATCGTCATCGAACAGCAGAAGGAAGTAAACGAGGAGACACAAAATCAATCTACAGTATGGTACACCAGGGATTTATATACGAGTTTGAGTGGTGGTACAAACAAGGCAGACAAAAGAAATAGTAAAGTTGTTCGAATGTACGCATATAAAAGACACTGATGAAGTGTATTAAGTATGTAAACAATAACCAAGAGGGAATAGACCGCATAAGAGAGAAGGGAAGGGAAGCACTGCGTGTGTTCGAAGAACACGTAGAAAAGCGTTCGGGTGCTTGGAGAAGATACACACAAACAGGAAAAGCGACTAAAAGGAGGAACGACATAAAACAAAAGAGAGGGAAAGAGAAGTTCTTGATTTCTAGAATCTAGATCTTAGAATAGGAAAGGAAAGCAGCGACGAAAAAGTGAGCGACAATAATTACAAACAACCAGTGTTTTGACGAGGACTAGAGAGAGAGTGGATTACTCCTCCATCCCAGAGTGTCTCATCAGCGGTCTACCTCTCTCGCCCTCATCGGCAGAAATAGCCTCCATCGTCTCCGGCGAGGCGGTTGAATCGACCCAACTGTTGAAGTTGAGGTGCTGGCTGTGGTCGGGTGAGGCAAAGTTGGGCAAGCTCGTGCTGTTGTGGGAAGAGGAAGAGTACGGCTGGAGAGACGACATGCCGCCTTGTGAGGATGCAGGGCTGGATGCCATCGCGACGAGTTGAAGCTGCTTATTTTGGGCCTCCACGAGCTGCTGCAGGTACCTGTGACAGATGGCAGGAGGTCAGTTTCGACGACTAAAATGGAACCGAATGACTCCTCGTTACTCACTTGATGTAATCGACACTGTGTTTCAAGACATCACCCTTATTGGCTTTTCCTTTCTCACCACCTTTTCCACCAGAGATGCCATGGTCGTCTTCCTCGTGCAACGTAGACTGAGTAATGACAGGTGAAAGGATGCCTGTGAAAGGTACACCAAAGTTGTTGGCAAGGCTCTCAATATTGTCAGGCAAGAGATCCGAGAGCTCGGTGATACGCTCATTGATGTTGTCACGTCGACGACGTTCGACTTCATTGTGAGACTCGCGTCGCTTCTTCTTTTTCTCAGCGAGAATCTCGCTGTAGTTTTCGAAAGGTAGCAATTTCATCAGCGACGGTAGTAGTGGTAATTGATAAAAACAAATAAAAAAGACTTACGCCTTTGTCTTGGTGACAGGTGGGAGATCGTCGTCTGCGATAGCACTTTCTTCATTGTTGGTTGTGTCCATCGAGTAGATGGGGTTGCCGCCCCCAGCGTTGTAGCTCAAGCTCTGCTGAGCACCAGCAGAAGGCCTCCTGCCATGACCAGGGATATTTGGTAGATGTGGTGAGCCAGTCGAGTAAGGTGATGTCGATGAGTTGCCAGAGCTCTCGTTGGTTTTTTTTGTCATTCGAGAGCGCGCAGAGGGAACTTTGCCACCATTGGAAGATCGAGATTGAGATCGGATGGACGACGGTGGGATTGTGGAGACGGACGTGTCTGGTGTATTGCTGTAGAAAGCATCACTATGGCGATGGCTCTGGTCAAACATGGAGTTGTAAGAGCCCGACTGGCCAAAGGATGAGGGGGGCGACGCCTGAATACCAGTGCTGATTTCGAGGGAGTTGTTGAAGTTTGGGTGGCTGAAGAGGTTGTGTATGTTGTTGTTGTTGTTGTTACCACCAGCAGCAGGAGCAGAGTAAGACTGGTGCCCCAAATGGCTGTTATTAGCGAGAGGGTTGAATCCAAAGTTGGAGCCGCCGTTGGTGATGCTTGACAAGTCTTCATCCGTAATACCACCAAAATCATGGTTACGACCAAAATGAGATGCAGAAATGGCTTTGGTTGGATTTGAGGGATGCAGGGGAGAAAAAATTATAAAAAAAAAACAATAGTGGTCTCAGCGCTACGTATTTGGAAAACTACTAACGGGACGAAAATGCCGATTGGAAATCGAGAAGGCATACGAGGACCCTGAGACAGAGAAACGAGAACAAAGCGAGAACTCACTGTTGGACCACATATTCGAGATTCCAAACATGTTGTTGCTGTTGGAGGACTGGTTCATGAACTCGTCCCTGCCACTGCCGCCTCCTCCTGCGCCCATCGAGGCCGTCTTCTGCAGGTTCGAAAAGGGTATCTCGAATCCCTCCTTCTTGACTTTGGCATCACTTGTAGGCAGCCTGCAGTACCGGTAGTCCATTCCAGTTGACAGCGAGAGAGAAAGGGACGAGATAAATCAGCAATGAGCTTAAACAGCAATGCCCCAGCGGGGAGCCCTGGGGAAAAGGGAGTGGGTTTGAAAGACTGACGAGAAGGGGGACCCGTTGAAGCTGGACATGAAACGATCGTGCTGTGACATGGATTGGGGTAGATAATCGGGGCTGGGTTGCGTTAGAAGGCACTTTTCTTCCCAATATTCAAAGGGGGGAACTGTTCTGAGGAGGAAAGAAGAGGCGGGGAAAAATGAGGAAATTGAAATTGGTTGGAATGTGGCAAAAAAAATTGTGGTTCGCGCTGGCTTTGCACTGCAAAATTCCAGTGATTTATCCGCTACAAAAGCTAGATTTTTCGTGCGCAACGATTCACATGGATAGAAAAATGTGAACCGTCCATTGTGATCGTGAAATCTTCTCCCTCGAGGAGCAGCAACCATCGACAGCGACAAAAACATAAAGATAGTCCTTGTGCGGTATCTCTAGGCGCCAGTTTCACGGTGTCGTGTCGGAACCTGCTTGCCTTCCTTCAGTCGATCAATACAATTTGTTTATCCCCTAGTGTCGCACTCAAACTGGGAACAATGACGCAAGGGATGTGCATGAAATCGCAAAGGTTAAACAAGAATAAACCTCTCGATCTAGCCTTATCTCTCACAACCGATGATAACTAAATTAAACACCAAGAAGCGTTCATTTTCTGTGCTTCTGGTAGTAGTGGATCAAGCCAGTGGTGGAGGAATCGTGTCCAACGACCTTGTCCTCTGAAGGAAGCTGGGAGAGAATGTTCTTCGCGAGGACTTTACCGAGCTCAACACCTACGCGGACCACGAATTCAAACGAGACATGCGATGTAAGCGTTCGATAGAAAACGAGTTTGTCATCTACGTTCAAAGGTGCAAAGACGTACCCATTTGGTCGAAAGAGTTGATTCCCCAAATCATACCCTGAACGAAGAACTTGTGCTCGTACATGACAATCAGAGAGCCTGAGGGCCACCCAAAGAGAAGAAGTCTTACGATTAATTTCAAAGTCATAAGAATTCGATTCAACAGAAGCACTCACCGAGAGTAGCAGGAGTCAACTTCTGGAAGAAGATCGAGTTGGTTGGCTTGTTACCCTCAAAAACTTTGCTCTTGACTAACGCTTCATTGGAAGCGGAAGCACCGAGCTCAGCACGGACTTTCTCCTCCGTCTTTCCGAATGCGAGTGCTTCGGGCTGGGCAAAGAAGTTGGAAAGGAGGATTTCGTGGTGCTTGCCACCTGATATCGGGTTCTGATGAAACGCATATATTAGTTTCAGATGTGAAGGTAAGGGAGGAGAGAAACAGAGGGAATATAAGTACCTGAGTCTCAACAGGAGCCAAGAAATCACAAGGGATGAGCTTGGTACCCTGGTGAATCAATTGGTAGAAGGCGTGCTGGCCGTTAGTACCAGCCTGTCCCCAGACGATTGGGCCCGTCTCATAGTCAACACGGGAGCCGTTCTTGGTGACAGTCTTTCCGTTGGACTCCATATCTCCCTATATTGTTGTTCAAGAAACATAACGGGAAAAACGCAGGTGAGTATGCGGAAGGAAGCGAAAGATGTTGAAACGACACACAACGGACCTGTTGGAAGTAGTCAGCAAACTTGTGCATGTACTGATCATATGGGAGTAGAGCTTGGGTTTGGGCACCTGCTCGAACGATGGTCAGCATAACCATTCTTAACCGATGGTGGACGAAGATGCGTAATGAAGCGTACCGTAGAAGTCGTTGTACCAGATACCGATCAAAGCCAAAATGAATGGCAAGTTCTTCTCAATAGGAGTTTCCTTGAAGTGCTTGTCCATAGCCTCCGCACCGGCGAGAAGCTGTTCGAAGTTCTCGTATCCGATGGAGAGACAGATGGAGAGACCGATAGCGGACCAGAGGGAGTATCGGCCACCAACCCAGTCCCAGAACTGGAACATGTTGTCAGCGGAAATACCGAACTCGGTGACCGACTTGGTGTTGGTGGAGAGAGCGACGAAGTGCTTTGCGACGTGAGCTTTCTGTGAAGCGAAGGTGACAAATCCAGGAGAGTAAAGAAAGACTAGTAAGCAATAACATACTTGATATGATCAGGTTGGCACCAACTCACATCTCCAGCAGCAGCAAGGAACCAGTCTCTGGCAGAGGTGGCGTTAGTGATGGTTTCCTGAGTGGTGAAGGTCTTTGAAGCAATGATGAAGAGAGTTGACTCTGGGTTGCACTCCTTGAGTGTCTCGGCAAGGTGTGTACCATCAATGTTGGAAACGAAGTGACACTTCAGGTCTCTCTTGGAGTAGAATTTGAGGGCCTCAGTGACCATGACTGGTCCCAAGTCTGAGCCTCCGATACCAATGTTGACGACGTCAGTGATGACTTTGCCTGTGTAACCCTTCCAGGCTCCGGATCTGACAGATTCAGAAAAGGTCTTCATGTGCTCGAGAACAGCGGGGACTGTATGTATTCGAAACATCAAGGAGATAGGAATGAGCAAAAGGGCGATTTTTCATACCTCAATATTCCGGAGTATGGGCCGAAAAGGAAACCGTCCAAAATTATGTTACATACCTTCATCAGCTCCAGCCTCATCAATCTTGACACCAGCAAGGTTTCTGAGGGCGATGTGAAGGACGGCACGGTCTTCAGAGGTGTTGATGTGCTTTCCAGCGAACATGTCATCTCGAGACTGCTCGACGCCTGATACCCAACAAGGTGACGTAAAGGAAGCCAGCTCAAGAAATCGTTAGAATGAAGAAAATACCCAGAGTTTTATAGTTTCTACTGACCAGCTTCCTTGGCCAAGGAGAGCAAAGCCTTCCAGACGTCGGCGTCAATCAAGTTCTTTGAGTAATCCAAAAGGATTTCGACGTCCTGTCCCTTTGGAGAAGCCTTGTAGGTCTCAGAGTACTTCGAGAATCTCTCTGGATCGGCAGCAAAGAGTTCTTTAAGGACGAGCTTGCTTGGAGCGGAGGCATGCAAGTCCTTGAGAGTCTTCCAGGATGGGTAATCTGCACACAAACGAAAGGGGCGCGAGGAGGTATTAGGATCTACTCCTTCATAGCATCAGCTAAGGCTGTGAATACTGACCAGAAGCGAGAGACATTGTGAGGGGGATGTTTTCACAGGAGAGAAGGGGAGATGGTGTCAAGGGCAGCTTACTTTGCAAAGGGCTCTTTGCAGTAGGCTTCAGAGCTGTGGCGGCAGTCGCATCTCAATGCAACGCAGGCATTACGCAAGGCAGACGAGCCGCAGGTGGAAATCTTCTCCACAGCTGGGGGCCAACATGACATATCTATCTACTGCTCTCTTTGATCTTCGGTATGGTACCTGGAGCAGTTTTTGCTTCCTGTTGAGAAAAATATCGGTTGCTGCCTCCGCTCCGCTCTGCCCGGTTTTCGCAACCCCAAAGAAAAAAACAAACATTCCGTTCAACGAACATTCGCGGGATAGATAGATAGATAGATCTCTATTACCTCTTTCCTACCCATATCAGTCTCAAGAAGCCATTTGGAGAACTCCCTCACGAGAAGTTGAAATAAAAAATGTGATCGCGCCGTAAATACTTTTCCCCACCAGTCTCTCGATCAGTTGTTAAGAGAAAACTGGAGAAATCAGTTAGCTCCATGTTGACCGCAAGTAATACTCACGCACAATGTTATCAGAGGTTATCAGGGATGTATCCTTGAGAAGAAGACGCTCTTACATGGCATGAGCCGCCAGCGCTAATCATCAAGCGGTAATTGTGAATAGATCGCAAGCGGAAATAAAAGCTAGATACAGAAGAGAAAAGGAGAAGAGCTAATGTGTTCGAACCCTGATCACGCGCCAGGTTGGACTGGGTAGTAGCCGCCAGGATTTACGAATGAAAACACGACTCATCAACTTTGAAGGTTGAATTTCAAAGCTACTTCGGCGAATCTTCAATTGACGGTGGTACTACCACAATCTGGAGTCGAGGAGCATATCACCATTGGACTCGAGTCCGAGACAGGCCTTGAGGAACTGTTCCAACCCGGCTCTCTGTCTAGCCAACGAGTTGACGACATCAGTCCCTGGTTTAACCAAAGGTGCTTTAAGCATGTAGCTCAAAAGAGACAGAACAGAGTACAGCGGCTGGAATGGCTCCTGTGAGGTCGATGGTGAGTCTTCGGTTGGCGATGGACGGTACTGAATCAAAAATCAAGCTGTCAGCAAAGTTACATGCGTGGTTGAAGATATAGATGCAATAAAAAAAAAGAAAACATACTTGGATACGAGTCAACAATTCGGCCAAGATGGTCAGATCCAATATAAGAGGCGTAGCCAAGAGAGAATCTTCACATTGGTTGAACAAGTTGAGTGTGTTCTGAATGTGAGAGAGAATCATGAGAAAAGTAGACAGATATATAAGGACAACACGACGTGACGGAAAAACTCACTCTTCCACCGCAGAATAACTCTGATACGTATTCATCAATAGCTCTCTTAGAGTCGCCAACTAGAAAGGATAGACAATATTCTAGGTTTCCGCTACCGCTAGAGTTGAAAGAGAAGCGGAACACTCACCAGCTGGAACGTATTTGATAACAACCAAATGATCTGGCTTCTCCATCTCACCATTCTCCGTCTCCTGGGCTCTCTTGTACAACAGCTGGTTGGCCTCAACCATGTCGTCGACGACAGAGCTCTTGCTGATTTCCTTGGAGCGGAACTGCTTCTGGGACTGCAGGTTCTTACCGTCGTTATTTCCAAGATGGTTGTAGGACGCGATTGAGAGTGGTTTGATTCCTGCGTTGACCTGAGATGGACCAGAAGGGAAAAGAAACACGACAATTGTTAGGGGGAACGTAGACCATAAGATGGAGGTTACTGAGGAATCTGGTACTCACGAGGAACTCAGCGAGAACACTTTTGACTTTAGTCTGGCCTGACTTGAGATCGTCTACAAGGGCACGACGGGTTGACAAGAAAAATTAGTTGTTTTGTCATCCCAGCATCAAGAACACCAACAGACTGCGCAGTATGATGAAAGGCTCACCTCCACCAATGAAACCCTTCAAACCTTCAGCCAACTCAATGACACCGGGAACAAACGTATTCTGAGGAGCGCCGTTGACGAATGGACATCCCTCCTGTAGGGCGGCAACCGCAAATAAGGTACTTGGTGAGACCTCGTCGTGGCTTTCATCAATGCTTTTAAGCAAGTTGTCAGCAGTATCGTTGACGCCGGCCAGGATGGAGGAGTATCGCTCCGTGTTGGCGGTCCAGAAGACCACTACTTTGTCAAGATTGTTTTGGCCCTTGAAAGTTCGGATATCGGACTTGATTTGGTCAAGATGAGCTTGTTTATTGGTTCCAGGGCTAGAGTGAAGGGAATTCTTGAGAATCTTGAACAGACAGTATCAGAGAGGAGACCATCTTACATCACGTTGTCAGCTCTATCTTCTTGGTTAGCCGCAATGAAGTCGGGATAGTAAACACTTGGAAGTGGTTTCATGTCCTTCATCAATGGACCAACCTGGCGTTGGAGGTCGTATTCGAGTACCTTGGCGCGCGCCATCGCTTGGTCGAGCGAGAGAGATGAGATATCCCAACCGCCAATAACGAGGTCGTTTGGATGAACCATTGGGAGGATATCAGAGAAGGGACTGCAGAAGCAAGTGAATAGCAACCCCGGTGAGTAAAGGACGAGAAAGAGCGAAGAACGAAGAACTCACATGTTGACATCTTTACCCTTTGCATCAGTTCCAAGTCTCAAAGTCGAAGCTGCGTGACAATGACAAAGAATTTTTTTTTAGAAATTCCTCAGTCAGTATGGAAAGTCAATTATTTCTAAGCGCCGTTGCAGGGCATCTCACCTCTGACGAGAGATCCGATGTAGTTTGGAGCTTGCACGCCATCTCTGGTACCCCAAGTGATTCCATGCTTGTTGGCCAAGATAGAAGCAACTAGGGTAGAGCCATTGTTACCACCGAGACCAATGAGCATCAATCTAACGTTGAAATGCCATGTGAGTTAAAAAAACGCGTCGAGAACGATGACCAGACAAGGTTACTCACCCGACGCGAGGAACGATTCGCTCAGTCTTGAACTCGTAGGCAACTTCAGTCTTTTTGACATTTATGGCACCATTGTCGTCTGAAACACCACGATAAGAAATACTTTTGTGTCAGGAAAGCGTTGGACAACTGCAAGGAAAGTACTTCGTCATCCATTGAGAGAAGTGAAAAACTCTTACATGAAACTTCAGCACCACGATTGACGTATCTAGCTCTGATCTCAGTGTCAGTATAAATAGTTCCCTTGGCACCGAGATCGACTTGAATACCTCTTGGGTACTGAGATCTGGCAGCAGTTGGATGAACAGCGGGGCCATTCTCTGAACCTGGCGTGGTTGGACGAGTCGAGGTGATTGAAGCGGCACTGGAAGTGACTGAAGAGGTCATATCAACAGCAGTAGTGACAGAAGACATGGCGTTTCTTGTTTGTTTTTTTGTTTTTGGGTTTTTGATGATTTTCTTGGGGGGCGTGGGACACACCGGGGCCACGAGGGAAGATGGGGGAAAGAAGGAGGGGGTCTTGGGATAGATAGATTCGATTCGGTGAGAGGAGACTTGTATATCTCTTAATGAGAGCTGCTAGGCGCGTCTGAAGCTGAAGTATGACCTCCCCCTGAAGAAGCAAAAAAAAAAGGGCCAAGCTATGAGTTTTTAAACCGCGAAGACGATGAGACAGAATGCGTACGGTGTGTGTTGTGCGATGAGATCAGTCCGTTTGAGAACATAAACTGAGGTTCAACAGGAAAAATGTGAGGGTTTCAATCGACTTTAGATTTCGTTCGTTGGCAGATGGTCGTGGTTGGGAGACAGGAGAGTGCGTCGACGCTTGCTGCGCTTTTTTCACGGCCATTCCAGCATCGGAAAAAATCGAAGGCTAAAAACAAACAAGAAGCAGATAAATCCAGCCTTAAGGTAGCTTCAGGAAGGTGTCGGGCTCGACAAAAATTGTCCAACTTTATGAAATAACAAAAATCTAGCGATTCGCATCGCGATATTCCTCCTTGTTCCTGTCGAACCACTTTTCCTTCTTCAGAACTCAAGTCCAGCCTGAAATTCATACAATCTGTCTTCAGCCTCTCTTCAGAAAGCTGCCAAAGCAGCGGCTCGATCATACAAATCATTCCTCACCCTCTCCAAGGCAACCACTCTCGACGAACTTGTGGCAGCGCGAGACGATGAACCGTCGTGCTGGGTTTGGCTTATCAACGCTGGTGATGAGATCCAAGGGGAGGATAAAGATAAACTGAGTGATGCTCTAGGCGAGGCGACGTTGCTCACTCTTCAAGGAAAGGTACAGTGGTTCGCTCACCAAAATTTGTGCCAAGATAAAGCCAGAAGGGGACTGACTTTCGTTCGACCAAGACATACTCACTTGTCAAATACTCAACACCTACTTTAGCCGCATCAGCAGTGGAACGTCTATCGAACCCTTCGACTTCGTTTACCTTGCCGACCAACGCTCGAACGCTGCTGGTCGCATTAGCCAAACCGTCCGCTGTACCAACGCGCTTGCCTCAAGGCCCAGCATCTTCTTCCCAGCACCCGATAGAATTCGCACCTGGGCGATTCAGATACCCCTGTGGGTTGGAGGTGTGGAATGACTTCGTGAGTGTCGAGGAGGAGGCAGTTTTGATCCGCCGGATGCGAGCTGAAGGTAGCAATAGAGAAGACGTCGGTAGTAACGGTACTGGGGGTTGGAAAGAAGGTGAGGAAATCAAACGGCTTTCAATCCACTGGGGGCCCAAATTCGACTACACCACCAACGCCGTGTCGACCTCCTTCACGCCCATCCCTGTCGAAATGATGGACATCATGGTCTCTCGCTTACCTTACCACTCGACAACTGAATTCAATAATCAACCGCCGCCCGATCAACTTACAGGCCAGCTCTACCCACCTGGAACAGGAATCCCTCCCCACGTCGACACCCATACGCCCTTCGGTGAACTTTTATGGGGGCTCAGTTTAGGCTCTGAAGTCCTACTTGAACTCAAAGAATGTGGTGTTATGGAAGCTAAGAAGATGAGGATGGAGAAACGCAGTCTTCAGTCGGCTTCGCCTGCCTCAACATCACTACAACAACCATCCCCACCTCCAACCCCACCACCACTGGACCTGCAGCAGCAGCAGACAATCTACATCCCCCTTTTGTCACGCTCACTGATGATCCTTAAAGGCGAAGCTCGGTATAAATACACGCACGCTATCAGGCCTAGGACGTCTGATCCTAGTGGACCACTTGATGGCGTGTTGAAGCGCAGGACCGACAGGTACTCCTTGACTGCCAGGAGCGTAAAAAAGGTCCCAGAATGTGGATGCATATGGAAGGACTTCTGTATGTGATGCCGCAGAGTTTTTGCAATAGGCGACACCCGCGATGGAATGTGCAAGGCATGCAGTCTGCGCTCTCCCATCGAAGATTGATTCATTCCAAACAAGAGCCAGCTCGTCTCCAGAGGAGAGAAGCCAGCATCACAATTGGGAAAAAGGGGTTTGGATTTCGAAGAATTCCAAACGGACGATGAGTGAACGTCGAGTAGGAGTAAGCCCCATTGAGTTAGAACCAACAAAGGTTCCAATCGCAGAACTTTATTCAATGAGTAACAATAGTTTCCCACCATGCTTAAAAGGGCTTGGAATAGATTCCCTCGCTGAAGGATAGAGGGCACTCCCTCGGGAGAGACGGCTCATATCTTCGCCAGTCCTCACTTCTGAGTGTCGTAATTCCTCCAGGATTTGAGTAGGAACCCAGAGCGAAGCCAACTTCACTATCATGCACGCGTGGAGGAGGAGTGTACCAGAAGAAGACCTAGTTGAGCGCAACCTGACGAAGTTGAGAAAGCCAATCTTTCTCTCCTTACTGCAATCCGGAGAAAGGTAGAGAGAAATTATGACAAGCTGTAATACCCAACTTGTTCAAATTCAAGCCAAGAAACCCCACGTTGAACGAATCCAGAAAGAGGACTCATTCTCATCCCATCCCTCTCCGGAAAGAAAACCCAGCATGTCGACCGTTCTTAGAGGCTTCTGCTTTCCGCCAGGCTTCTGTCCAGAGAAGGTGAACAGGGATGAGATACCAGTACAGGTTGAAGTCCTCCTAGGCTTTCGATCGGTGTGAGCATTTCTTTCCATCATTCGAGGATGAGGTGCAGGCAAGAACGGCTGGCACAAGTCTTCTTGAGGTAACTAGGTGTAATCTCCGGGGACTTTTCCCAAAGCTGAGGTGATGAAAGAGCAACCGCGAGATTGTCGTTTCTGGCTGTATTGCTTCGAAAGCGATTCTCTACTCGAGTTGACGTTAGAGGTGAGAAAAAAAGGTGCAGCAGAAAATCTTCCATGCACACGAGCCAATTTTGGCATACTTTTTCTTTCGCATTTTCTGACGATCGAAGATCACAAATTTCAACTATTCTATAGTTTACTGTCGTGATGATGTAGAAGATCTGGTTACAAGAGATTTCTATCTAGTTTTCAATGTGGCCCTGCTGCTCATACAATCGCACCACGATAGGTGTCAATGATACAGCCATTCACCTCTCAATTGCAGAATAGCATATTGAACGATGAGAGGTATAATTTGGGTGAATGATGAAGGCCTGAATGAGAAAGATGGGTCAGAAACGGCATCTGGACAATAACAGCCGATGTGGTCTAACCTGGCCCACACCTCACCAAAGACTTGAGCCTCATAAGACCTCTCTCAAAGAGTTCGACGTCCTCCTAAACTCTTGCCTTTGAATACTTTATCGACTTCTCTTCCGTCAGCTGTCCCCACGGCTTGCCCCGCTTCTCAAGCTCCTTCTGCAGCACTTCCTGGATCGGACAGCACTCAGACTGACGCAGTATGAAAGTTCAAGTGTCAGTAGAATGTCTAGAGGTCATTTCGGATTCACAAAGAGACACACCTTTGCTCTCCTTCCATTCTCGATGTACATCTGCTCACAGCATGCGTACAGCGACATAATGACGGCCGAACATTTGACATCAGAGAAACCATTCTTCGAGAGGCACTCTTGGATATCGCAAGCTAAACGGAGCAACGCAATAGACATGGCGGTAGTCAGCGCGAGGTCCCAGATGGGGAAAGAAAGCGACCACAACGCACCTTCCTGGCGACAAGGTTGAGGCTGCCATTGGTCGAAGTTCATAGAGACGAGAAGGCAGCAAACAGGTCAGTTCATTCAGCTCTTGCATCTTTTGCCAACCCAAGAACCAATGTCTCTCCCAATACCGTCTCTTCGGTTGATTATCCTTCTCACCTGCTTATTTCTGACCTTCCACTGTTCGTGTAGCTGACCAGAGGATTGGCCATCCGAAGAACTCGAGCTCACCATTAGGGTATAAGTTAAATGAATAGAGGGAGCGACTGCTGGGAGCACATTGTCGCATGAAGACAAATTCCAGACGGTGGTCGCCCCCACTCGATCCAACTCAAAAATAATAATAATCAACAAAACGGAATGGTCATCCCAGAATCAGTCGACATGCTCATCTTAGGTGGGACAGGCTGGCTCCCAACAGGATTCCTGATCCCCCTCCTTGAATTCAATCAGATCTCGTACCGCTACACAACCCGTTCTCCAACGCCAGGTTTAAAGTCGATTTCCTGGTCCTTCGAGTCAACTGGCGAACCTGACCTCGAAGCATACAAGAGGCTACCTTATGCCAAGACGGTGGTGATTGTGTTTCCCATCAAGGAGCTTGGAGCGTCAGAGAAATTAGTACTCGCGTACTTGAAGACCCACCCTCAGCTCCACGGTCAATCTTGCCCTCAATTGTGGATACAGCTAGGTAGTACTGGTGTATGGCAGGTCAGTAGTCTATTTATATCTCACCATACAAGTTAACCTCATATGGAAACTCAGAATTGCCCCTGCAGCCGGACCCTGCAGTCGCACTGTCGCAACGCCCGCTCATCTCTCGAAACACCCCAATCTCAACTACGAACCAAAGAGGACTCTGCGAAGCTGAGCTTCTAGCTCTCAAGGATACTCCGGCGTGCGTGCTCAACCTGGCAGGTCTGTGGGGTGGAAAGAGAGACATGAAAAACTACATCCCCAAGACGAAGGAGGCGTTAAAGGGGAAAGGAAGCTTACATATGAGTAAGTTCTTACTTTCATTTTCTCTGATGGGGTTTTCAAGGGACGCTCACTTCTCGTTTTCGGCGCTCCAGTTCACGGCGACGATGTCTCTCGCGCAATCGTCGCGCTCCACCTTTCTCCTTCCAAAGCAATCAAGCAGCGCTTCATCCTGACCGATCTCGAGTACTACGACTGGTGGTCCTTCACAGCACGATTTGGCACGCCTGAGCAGCAGCTTTGGGTGCTTGAGCTCATAAGCGACGAAGGGGTATCTGTGCTGCCGCGCGGTAAAGGAGAGCTGGGCAGGATCATTGAGAGCAGTGAATTTTGGTTCACTTGGGGATTGGCACCAACGAAGAAGTTGGAATGATTATTCTTATAGGCAAGAACATCTTGAATTCTGGCTAGTTGCGCACATCGAAACAATCTTTCGCATGGGACCTACTTATAGCGAACCGTGATTGATTGACGTGTAGAGGTATATAATGATGGGATGCTAGGGTGTATCTGATATGCTAAAAGTGTCTGTTGAAACATGCGTGGTAGAAAGTATGCTAAGAAGGAGGAGGTATTTTGATTGGTTTCTTCTTAGGGATGAACATGCTTTGTGGGCCCGATGGATTTGGCGGTCTTGGAAGCGATGGCTTAAACTTTGATGCAGTTGGTGGTGCGGCTGGTGAAAATTGGGTTGTTATTTTCATAGGAAGTTCGACATCGTCTGTCTCTTCTCGTTTCCGTTTTGGTTGTTTGTCAGCTTTGGACAGACCAGTAGCGGAAGACGAAGAAAGAACTTCTGTATCGAGCTTCGGTTTCTTGTCACTGGATGACGAAAGTGAGGTAGTGGTTGTAGATCGATGCAAATCGCCGCTGGGCCGCTTCTTGTTGGACGCAGGTGTTTTGCCAACAGGACCCAGTTTGGGTGGGAGCATTTCTGGGAATGCTGTTTTGAGTTGAGAAGGGCCTGATATATCCTTGATGACTTTCTTGGGTGCGCCTGGTTTCGATGGGGATGGTCGTAAGGGATTGAAGACGTTTGGAGCGTACTAGACAACAAAATATGTGTCAACAGACGACAAAGCTCAAGAGTGGAATACCAAATGAGTACTGACATCTCTGATCAAGCCTCTGGCACTGGCGTTTTCGATGATCTTTTTCCAGCTCTCACTGCTACTCCTTTGCAAGGTAGCGACGTTACCGAACACGAACAAAGAAGATCTTGCGCGTGTCAACGCAACGTTCATTCTCCGCTTGTCAGCCAAGAAACCAATGCTGGTAGAAGCAGGTCCAGCACGGACACAAGATAGAATGATGATATCCTTCTCTTGACCTTGGAAACCATCAACAGTGTTGAAGCTGCAGAAACGTCATATCAGTCATTATAGAAGAATTTTGGGAATAGAACGCACAATGGCACTTACTCAACAGTGTTAATTACTGCTTCACCAAAAGCAGCCCGGAACTTATTTCTCAGATTTACCATCTGAGCGCGGTACATAGTGATGATGCCGACTCGATAGTCAAAGTCGACGTTTGGGTAAGTGTTCAGGAATCCCTTGTAAAGCTTGACGATGGCTTCAGCTTCCATATTGTTGACTTTGGAATTAAGATAGTTGTTGATACCTCCAGTTTCTTGGCCGTTAGCAACGTTGATAATGTGGTATGGACCGAAGACGGCAGACTTATGCCAGGGCTGGAGAGTCTTTTCCGCCATTTCAGGACCATCGAGAAGACGACCATTGTAGAATAGGTCGCTGGGTAGCACTGAAATTTCTGGATGCATACGATATTGGATACTAGAAGTCAATGGCAGGTGTGTTAGAAACGAAAATCATTTGTCCGACAGCAAACAATAGTTGCTCACGTCAGCAGATGCACGTTATCGGGTGCTTGACGCTGTATCCTCACGAACAACGACTGATTGTACGACAACTCTGTTGCTCTTTCGGAGATTACTGTTGGTGGCAGCTGAAGAGGATCTGAAAACAGAAGGAAAGAGGATTAGTGGCCTTATCAAAAGGAAAAACGGAATTTGGAAGTACCTCCAACCATGATGCACCTTCTGCAATTATACTTTAGCGGAATGAGAGAGCTGACTTCAACGGCCTGGGCAGCTTCATCAATGATAACAGTCTCAAAATCCAAAGCGGCAAGGTCAGGTTGTCCAGCACCAGAGAGCGTAGCACAGATAATATCGGCGTCGCGGAGAACTTCAGCTCGATATTGTCTTCGGAGAGCATCAGCCGATCGGTAGGTGTCCTTTTGCTTGTCTCTCGCTTTGTTGAGTTTTTGGGTGATGTTCATTCGTTTGGTACCGAGTTCTCGAATTTGATTCTGGATGATTTCAGCTTTTGCGGGGTTCACAGCCAGTATCTCGTTGAGTTCCTGGATCTTGGACTCTCTCAACACTTTGATTTCATCCAGATCTCTTCTATGCTTGACCAGCTCATTTTGAGTATCGTTTGACTTCGAGGTCGTTCCGGAAAGTTTCTGATCCACGAGTTCGTCCAGCGAGATATCTTTCACACTGATGTTCATCGACTTGTCCAGTCCTAGTCTAACAATCTTGGGAGAGTACCGCTGTCCATTCGAAAGAACAACACCTTCCTTCAGACGTTTTGTAACTTCGTCGATTGCGGCATTACTGGGAGCGCAGACGAGCAATTTAGTGACTGGAAGGACTTCACCAGAAGAACCGGCGTTGATTTTGGTTGCAGGTTTCTTTCTATCTGAAAGAAATTTTGCAGCTAGACCACAGATCGTCTTCGTTTTTCCTGTTCCAGGAGGACTAAAAGTGAGAATATATATTGAGTTATCGACAAACCAAGAGAGAAATAATAGAAATTCAACGTACCCTTGTATTAAGACGAACCCTTGAGTTTGTGGATCCATCGCACCAAGGATCGCTTTAGCTTGAGGCTCATTGACGGAAAATTTGGACATTGCAGATTTCATCTGGTCGGGAGAGGGAGGTCTGATTCGGTTGGATTGGCCTTTGAGGATGGAGCTCAAGAGTTGGTCGTAGTACGGCATGCCCTTGAGACCAGCATATTCACGATGCATCGTCGATAAGCTAGAGAGGACACTTAGATGAGGACCTGGGATCCAAACCAGAAAGAACTCACTTGTAATGCTTCTTCACTTCCCACTTGGAGCGACGAGTGACGAAGTTCAAGTCGTGAGCGGTGTGGAGTCTAACCGTCAATGTGGTTTCCCTCATTGATTTCTTGAAATTCTGAACCTTGGCGTAGAGTTGTTTGCCCTGGCTCGCTCGGTAAGGGGTGAGGATGACCACGTCAGTTTCGTTGAACCTCAAGCTGCCTGGAAGTTCGCCATCAGGTATCGTCATCTCAACATCTAGCCAGTCATCGACATATCCCATGTCATCAACATCACAGGTTACCACATCAGTGTTAGCAGAATCTTCGTTTGCTTTAGTGACTTGAGCCCAACATTCGAGTAACAATAACGGCTCCATGATGGCTTCGTAGTGTTCTGGGCTGGAAAATCGATCTGGAATGGATTTTAGGGTGGATCGGTCGAGGTTGGGAGGAATGTCAGAAAGGTCGCCAGGAAGCCACTGCAGTAAGAACTTGTGAAGAGCGTTCAAGTCGGGTTGAATTCGAAGCTTGGTTCGCTGCTGGACCTGACGTTGTTGCATGGCTCGACTTCTGTCAGAGACACCTTCCGGAAGGCCAATCGTCTTGATGGAACGCTGAGGTTTGACGTGCTGGATAAGTTGCTTGACAGGCGATCGCTTCTTCTCTTTCTGCGCCAAACTAGACATGCCTTCATCCTCAGATGAATCGGACTCTGAAGAGTCTTCATCGGAGTCGGAAATTTCAGGTTTCGAGAGCAATTTAGCTTCTGACTTGGGTTCTGGTAGTTTGCTGGATGGTGCTGAGCCTAGATATCGTGGTGCTGGCAGCTTCGGCAGAGCAGCTCGCTCAGCAGCGTGAGATTGCCTCAACTGACCCATTGCACTGCTACTGAACTTGGGACCCTTGTCAACAGTATGTGATTTCAAAGCTTTGGGAATGACGGATGAAGGACGAAGAGGAGGAGGTGCTGTGGTTGGTAGCTTTTGCTTGACTCTAGACGAAGACGATGAGCTTCCACTGGACTTAATGCGCATATCCACCGTCTTGTCGAGAAGAGCCTGTTCCTGCACGGTGAGCTCTGGGAAGTCAAACTCATCATCTGACTGTGCCTTCTTAGAAGATGATGGTCTGGATGAAGAGAATGAGGAAGCTTTGGAAGCGCCCTTCGACGGGTCCAACTTGGCTTTGAAATCATTGGTGGTTTGGGTATCTGTTGGTGCAATCAGCTGGGATCGCTTTATTGAAGATGCCGAAGATTGTAGTGGCCGTTCCACAATGACCGGAGTCGTATCCAGCTGAGACAAGAGATGCGACAGACTGGCGCGTTGGTCTCCCGTCAACTTTGTTTCGTAGTGTCTTGCACCGAGCGCGTACGAATTGAGCTTGGATAGAACTTCTTCCTCAGGTTCCATTTTGGATTGCAAAAATCTGAGCAGAAGCGCCTTCAAGAGCTCGAACGACTGATGCAAGGTTTCTTCACTGCAGACAAAAGGGCGAGAGTTGGAAGACTGTCAGATCATGGGTAACACAAGGGGCCAGAACGTAGATTACGAACTCGCTCAATCTCATCCACCCTGTCAGATCCAAAAACTGACTACCCAGAGAATCGACCATCTTTTTTCCTACTCCGCTCATCATCGATTCCTCCATTTGTTTACCAATAACGGCATTCTCAAAACATCTGATTTCAGCCGTCAACAGACGACCAAAGATCAACGCATCCGTCATCCAGTCCACCATCTCCTTGTTTTCGTAGAAGATAGCCCAGCGACGAGTGTTGTGGAAGATGACGCTGAGCGATTTACACATCAGTTGCCAGAGCGTCGGCAGTAGCTTTTTCATTCTTGGAGCTTCAACAAAATTTTGCTGGCGCAACAGGCCTTTAGGAGGAATACAGAGACCTTCAATGATATCGGTGAAGCATCGAACCATGAACTTAGCCATAAGACAGGCTTCAGGGAAGGATTGGGCTGCTTTGGTGAAGACTTCGAGAAACTGGATGAGACCTTCACACGATTCGGCTGGGGATGCAGACATGACTGCCCTGAAGCACTCAGCTCTGCCATCCGCGAAATCCCACGTCTGTAAGACGAGAGCCTGAACCGCCGTGTGGATACTCTCGACGGGTGACAGAAGTAAGCAGGCAGCACTCTGAGTGACACATGGCAAGTTCCAAAAGTTGAGGAGAGCTTGAGAGCTGGCACTATAGGTGAATCGTTCGATTGTGATAGGGAGGGAGTCTCTGGTGCTGACGATATGTTGGTTGATGGCGGATACTAATCCTTTAAACTTGGACCTGTCTGCCTCTGGAAGGAATTCATTGGTCCAAGCTGGTGAATTATACACAGTGACTTGTTTTCCATCCTTGTCAATCTCCTTAGAAGGAACGGGGGCGTTCTCCAGGACGTCAATGTGAGAGTATATAGAAACAGCTTTGACGAAGAGCGCAATTCCTCGAGCATCGGAAAGTGAAACCGCCTCGTAAGACTTTTCCCACAATGCTGACCTAATTTCGAGTCGAGGAAAGATTATTCGGGTGGGAATGATCTCCACCTCGTCGTCCTCTTTGAACTTGGGAGGTTTCTGCCCAGCTTCGATCGCCTTGCCAATCAGCTTCTGCCTTGACTTAGCCTTCCTGTCTTTCTTTTCTTTGACATCCCGCCAGTACCTTTGAATCAGGCCAAGCTCTGTGGTTACATTGACAATCGACCAAGCGTCTTCCTCCAGAGCGAAAGAGATAATCTCTTGACCTTGGCTTCGAGCTTTGGACCAGACGACATTGTCCTTGTGGTCCTTTCCAGCAAAACTAACTGATGTGATGATGGTAGCGTAAATTTCAAGGACACCAGAGAGGATGCTGCTGTTGATAGGGGGCGCCTTCGCGGAAGGTTTCGCGGGTGAGTCCGTTGGTACCCACTTGGTAACGGGAGGTGATTTGGGCGTAGATGACTTGATATAGCTTTGTAGGGTAATGATGACTTCGAAAGCATGCTCTACTGCGATACGTCGTGCGTTGATGTCGAAGCGGATGTGCTGACACGTCTCGAGTAAGAGTAGCATGATGCGCTTCAAAGTTTCGTCGAAGGACTCTTGGTGGACTCTGTCAATCCTGACCTCAATTTCAACGGCGCTGTGGTCTTCGGGTTTACTAGTCTTGATCAGCAAGCTCTCAACGAACGGTTTCACCCAACAGAAATTGTTGTTGCTTTGAGTATGAGAGCTCTGGATTGCTGGATTCTCCAAGATGGTCGCGAGGATATTGCTGGACGAAGGAGGAGCCATCTGAAGCAGTTGTCCTGGTGTATGAATCGGAATCCTCCAAAATCGCAGAGACAGCGTCTCAAACAACGTCGTTGCGATCCTGAGGACGATTGGAAAGTCTGGGTGCAATTGCGATGTGCTTGTCAGGTAAGATAGTTATGGACTCAACATAAGAAAGCGACTCACTCTTTGTTTTGTCACTAAGATGAGAACAAACGACTTCTAGTAAAGAGCTTTTACTTTTCCCACCACTCACACTTCCTGAATCCTTACTGCTTCCTGCCAGGTTGTTCTTCACGACATCTCGTTTGAAGATCTTCAGCACCACCTCCAACGTTTCCCATAAAATTTGCTCCTGCTCGACCGTCTGCGTGACTCCGGCATCTGATATCAAATCGAGTAGTTCAGACATCGCACTGAGCGACAAGCTGAACCTCGACGAATCGACTGTTTCGCTTGAAGGAAGGAGAGCAAGACCAAGTTTATGCAGTGTCGGCTGTGTCGGATGGATAAGAAGTTGGAGAAGACCTTGGCCGAGCACTGGACATCGGTTTGGTCGATAGGTGGAAGGTATCGGCGACGGCGACAACAAGAGAGGGAGGATGTTCATCGATGTTGGTAGAGCCGACTCCATCAGGATAAGATGGATGAGGGAAGGTGGGAGATTGCTAAGGGATATGCTACTAGACGTCTGGATAGGCGCTGACCCCGTCAAGTCGATTGCGGCGTTGGAGCACTTATCAACGATGACTTGAGTTTCCCAAGCTGACACCGAGTTGAAGAAGTTTTCCAGCGTGGACGGTGGATGCGCAACTAGATAGCTTGATTTCATCGAGTAATTAGATAAGGTTATAACGTTCTAATTCTATAGTCAAGGACTCGAAGATAAATGGACTCACATATTTTTGAGTCGATCCTTCGCAGCATGGTATCCTTCGACACAATCTTCACAGCTGGAAAGAGTGGCGACCATATTTCCCTTCCATTTGGTGGTGATTGAGCTCTGCATGGCGTGGAGGACGATCAGGTATGTCGCTGCTTCCCTCACAAGTTCCTGCTGCTGATTCGTCGAGCTCGGAGGGGCAGAACCTGGTCCAGATTGGTCATCCGTCAGATCAATCACATCCTCCGACTGATCCAGAGGTGCAGAAAGGCCCCTTGAGCAAAACCAGTGGGAATTTGGGACGACTTTGACGAGCCAGTTATACAGCGTCGCCAGTTCTGTACTGGCAATGCCGGGATTCCCTCTGTACTTGTCGAGGATCCTCTGGATGTCCCTCAAGGGAGTGGACATGCTGCTAAGCGACCTGGCCCCCTACGGGATTTTGCTGAGTATGACGATGAAGTTGGATGGAAACCCGAGGAGGAAACGGCTGCAGCAATTTTATATATGTTGAGTCGCGTCTGACATCCACAGAGTTTACCAGTCCAGTTTTCTTTGTCAGATAGGAATATATAAGGAGATCATGTCTTCAGCCTCACCAGAGCCAGCACCACGAAGGCCAGCGTCACCTCCAGCTTCGCCAGGCAGAGTCGCCCTCCTTAACATCTTTAACTCGCCCACACCACCACGACCGACAAGACCCATCAACCCACTCTTCCTGCCCTCTTCCCCTGAATCAGACGGCGATGGATCTCCTGGACCTTCGAGGGGCAAAAAATCGAGGCTGTTTCTAGGAGGTGGGGAGCACGACGACGAGGCGCGTGGCCTAGACGCGCAGAGGGACAGCTATGGTGAAGCTATGGATATCTTCAATGGTGTTGATCTGGACGATGGAGATGTACCTCAATCTAGTGGTACTGCTGTTTCTGGTAGGAACAAAAGGAGTTCTGGCGCTGCTGGGTTAGACAGTGACGACGAGGAAGGACGGGAGAAACTACCACTGCCTGAAGGTGTGAAAGTCAGAGCCAAGCTGGACGAAGAGAGGTGAGTAGAAACGAAGTTCGAGTTCAACCTGTACTGTTGCTAACTGGCTTTTTTTTATCAGGCTAAAAGGTCCCAGAGGTTTCCCAGTCCTGCTCGAGCGAGCACTGACAATGAAGTTCAAGGGCAAAGGTCACGAACGCGACGACTTGAGAAGACTAATGGCCGCCTATCAGCTATGGACGCATCAAGTCTGGCCCAAAGGTCAGTTTGGAGATACCATCCATGGGATTGAGAAAGTTTGTAAATCCAGAAGCATGTTGGTGAGTTCAATATTTTGATTTGTTATGTCGTGCACTCGCTAAGATGGCTTTCACACATTGCTCGCGTGGTTCTGCCAGTCTACACTCAGGAGGTACAACGAGCAGCTCAACCCACCAGCACCAGAGGAAGACCCACCCTCGCCCGTTCGAATCCTCTCGCACACCCCTGAGGCCGAAGCCTTGGAAGGATCAGCATCTAGGAACGGCGGTGGAGAAGGAGAAGAAGAGGATCTGGATGCGTTGATTTCTGCTGCTCAGGCGGAACAAGAGGAGGATGATGATGCGTGGAGGTTCATGGATGAGCTCGATGCTGCTGTGCCGTCAAAACAACCTTCAGCAGCGGCCCGTCCAACAACGATAACAGCAACGACAAATGACGATGATGAATTCGGAAATGACGATGAGGCTGCTTGGAATGCGCTTCCAGTCAACTTCGACACGACTCACGCTGCTGCTACTGCGACGGAAGCGTCACTGGCTGAGGATGTAGCAGATGAGGATGAATGGGTGAGCAATTTCTTGTTTCTTCATGATTATGAGATCTTCCACCCTAACGTTACTCCTCCCTCCTTGTTTCAGTCTTATGCTGTATAGATGGAGTACCTCAATAGAGAGTTGAGTTCAGCAAAGATGAGGGTCGTTGACACTGACATCAAGTGCCGTTCGATTCCGAAACGATGTGGTTTATCGATCAGGTGCAAAGTGTAGCTGCTTGTGCAGGATTTGCCGCGATCTTTGGTTTGCTCCGATCTCAGAGTTGCTGGTTACCAGGTCGTGACGCTACATCTGAGGTCGATTTGTATTAGTTCACAATATATGTGGAACGGTATCTATCTATTTGAATAATGTTTATTCTACCAACGGCACTGACGTCGAAAGCTCGAAAGAATGCACCTTCAGCGTGGCGCTTTCTCGCCCCGGTGAAGCTCACTCCTCTGCGCGGCGATCGTATGCGTCTGGTTCGACACTGTCATCGATCTAGATTAACTAGAAACCCATCTATAGTGAGTAACAAAGTCACTTCTGACTTTTTTCTGATGTTCTAGCTATTGATATTCTGCATTATGTCATTATAGGAATCCACTGGGAGGGTTAAACAGATTTGGTTATTCACCAACGACTTCTTTCACATTGAGACTCTGAACTAAGATCGCCCTGCCTCTGAGAGCTGGGAGAAACTGTATCCCGGCATGACAGAAGTTTCAGCCTCAGCTGTCGACAACTTCATCGCTCCAGAAGGACAGTATAACTTCAGCTCAACGCACTTCCCACTCGGTTTGGTTTCCCACATCCCAGCGATTCCCAGCTCAGCTGGACAGCCTGCACCACCACCACCAGCCGTGCCCACGATACCTATTCGGCTGTCTTTTGCGACGGTGTACTACCCTCCAAAGACTGGTGGCCCTGGCTTCGGTGGCTTGCTTGGTATCGGGGGTGGAAATAAGGAACAGCAAACTCAGCAACAACAGCAGCAACAACAACAACAACAACAGCAGCAGCAGGTGAATGGCTATGAGCCCTCTGTATCAGACCATTCGAATTCTCAAGACGACCCAGCGTTGTCCGACTCGCCTCTCAACTACGGAGATCCATCCCTTACAATCTCATCCCCCGTCAACAGCACGGGCAATGGGAAGAACAGCAGAAAGTCCACAGCTCCAGCTCATCCGAGACCAAAAAACAACATACGATCCACTAGCTCGAGTTTCGTCACCCGAGTTCAGGGCGTCGAGAGCTTGAACAAGGCGCTTGGTGACAGGAATAAAGCGGGCGAGTTTGTTAGCTGGATATTCTGGAATAGCTCAAGAGCGTTTGGGTGGGGTGAGATATCTGGAAAAGCAAAAGTCAGTCCTAGACCTTAAAGTTCTATCAAAGTTCGCTTGACGATGGGATATACCAGCTGAAATGACCTTGACTTCCTGCCCCACCTTAGGAGCCTCTCATTCGGGTAACCTGGGCGTTGTCACCGACCTGCCACAGTGTCAACCAGGCGACAGCGACGCCATCTATGCTCGATGTCATGATCGGCTTTCAGTCGGGAGATATCGTATGGTGAATCCAATAATACTGATCCCCAACGTTACTATCTCCCCTAACTCTTCTTTTACCATCCACTCAATATGTTTTCTGTATCCTTTAGGTTCGACCCGATCGCCGGAAAATACTCTCGTCTCAACAAGGGAGGTTTGATTCATTCAGCACCCCTTCTCTCTGTTCTCATCCACCCAATCAACCCTCTCCAAATTCTGGCCGTTCATGTGGATGGCGTGATAGGCGTCTACGCCTTGGACAAAGATGACTGGACGCTCGGTGCGGGACAGCCTTGGGCCGGAGGGGTGCTGGACGTACCGAAGGAGACGAGCGAGGGCGAGCATAACGAGGCTCTGAGAATTTGGAAGAACGGTGTTGGAGTGAATGGAGGGGGAAAGGAAGATGCGAAGCTGGCAGCCAAAAACCCTGTTGCTGTCATGAGGGTTGCAACAAAGACACTGACAGGTTCGTTTTGAACACAAATTCCTTTTATTTGAACTTTCTTTAAACATCACATCTTCATATTTTCTTCTCAGATGCTGCTTATTCTCCCGATGGCAGGATGTTGGCGGTTTCATCAGACGATGGGCTGGTCAGGATAGTAGACATGATCTCGGAGCAGCTGGTGGACATCTTCGAGGGCTATTACGGAGGACTAACTTGCGTGAGTATTCCAAAGCTCTGACAATCAAAAAGTTTTCTAATGTCTGGATATGCAGTTGGCTTGGTCTCCAGATGGTCGCTTCCTTCTCACCGGAGGACAGGACGACATGATCACCATCATCTCGCCGAGAGAACAGCGAGTTGTCGCTCGATGCCAGGGCCATTCCAGTTTCGTCACAGGACTTGATTTTGATAAGGATAGATGTGATACTGGAAGAAGGTACCGGTTTGGTTCGGTTGGCGAGGACGGAAGAGTGATTCTTGTGAGTCGCGCCCCTTCGCTAACAGCGTTGCACCTTGCTCACGATTGTTTCTTTTACTTGGCATCACAGTGGGACTTCTCACCAGCATCTTTGCATCGACCGAGACACCATGTCTATCCTCCTCAAGGTCATCGAAACTCGCAATCACTGGGCTCAACTCTTTCTCTGTCGCAAAGACGTGGGTCTTATAGTCAGATTGCTCCTGGAGCATCTGGTATGCTTCCAAATCTCAACAGCTCTGAAGGTGTTGCTAGGTATCATGAAGCTCAGCCGAGAAGAGATACAGCTAGCGTCCAGCCCGTCATGGTGAGTGGAGACCTCTTCCTAGTTATTCATTGGAGTCGATGATGTAACAGTACGAACTTCTTTAGGTTAAATCCATTGATACGTCATTACTCTCCAACCTTCACTACGTGCCTGGAGCGTTGGTCTCAATATCTCGAGCTGGAATCGTTAAATTTTGGATCAAACCCGCGCCGAAGAGTAACTCGAAGGATGCTAGAAAAGGCAGTGGAGGTCCAACAACCGGTTTGGGTGTTTCTAAGAGTACTCCCATTGCAGCTTAGATGGAAAGACGAAGCTAGATCGGAAGAAGAAAAGTAAATAAAGGAGCTACGACTTGCAACGTTGTAACGAGTGGAGATTTGGGCGCCTCTGTATGATATATCAACTTTGAGACTAACGATACAACTTTTATACCTAAGCAGCATCACAAAAGAGAAGCAGAGAGTCAGTAAAGAAGTTCAGCATCAAAGAGAGTCGCGCGAAAGCATGAGGGAAGCAGAGAAAAATTTGTGTGGTAAAAGGCCTCAGTGTAACTATGACATAAAATGTATGACAGTCAGGATACAGAGTCGCACCGAACCCCTCCCATGAGCCCAGCAAGAATCAAGACGAAACGCTGGAGGAGATGAACGGATACTGGACCTGAAAAGATCCCTGTACTACTTGATTGTAAAAGAATTATCGTCCTTGGCCAAAACTTTATAGATTCCACGTCCTATCTACTGTGAGGTGATGAATAAGCTGTAATTACCTTTTCAATGCAGAACTTGAGATTTGGACCTTGTTGTGGGTAATAGATGCATGGCAGAGAAAACCCTCCGGCAAGTTTTGTTTTCTGCGGAAAAATATTAAGAAAATCGCGAATATTCAAAGCAGCAAAATTTCGACCCAAACCATCGCAATCTCACCTCAGGACGCAAGGAAATGTCAGCCCCAGTCACCGGTAGAAGTAAGCAGGCCAAATTCCTTGTTATTGAAATTGTAACTCAGGCTAAGCTGATTTGTGGGTTGCTATTTCGTCTGGCCACCGTAGCCAAGCTAAGAGCTTGCCTGCTCTGTTCGTATTTGACCACGTCGAGTGACTTCAGGAAGAACGGATGTCCTAACTGTGAAGAGATCTTGCAGGTGAGCCAGAAAAGCAGTTCTTGCCCGGTTGGTCGTGAGAATCAAGCTGACCGTGGCTCGTTGGGCTCTTGTGTTCCCAGATGAAGGACTCCGCTGACAAGGTTTCTCAGTGTACGAGTGCTCAGTTTGATGGTGTCATCTCAATGATGAATCCAGAGGAGAGTTGGGTTGCGAGGTGGCAGAGGACAAGTGGGTGGCTCTTCTACTCGACTCGTTGACCAAACCTACAATGAAAGCTTGCTGACCCTTTTCTCTCCCTCTACTTGCATCCAATCGTCTTCAGGTAAATACGTCAAAGGCCTCTATGCAGCCAGAGTAAAAGGAGGACTGCCGGAGGATGTGGTGGATGATCTGCAGGAACGAGGGTTCGTGTACAGGAGGAGGGACGCAGACGACGAGTAGGATGGAGTGAGCGATTGCGGGTTTTACTGCTACTGGGATCAGAGCACTGAAGCTGAACGGTTGGAGCACAGACCACCGTCTCGTCGAATTCGAGACGTCCGCTTCCCGTCGCTGGAACAGTTTGGTTGTACTTGTAATGCGCTGATTTGCAGCAGAAGATACTAGAATGGGATGTACTACCATTGTAAATACTGCTTCATTGTAACGAGAAAAGTAGGGACATCTTTTTACTTGGAGAATTACTGGCTCGCAGCCAGCTCATCGTTTCATTTGCTTCTGATTTCTCGCCGCCGACCAGCAGGATGTCATCTGTCACCTCGTTCTCTTCCTCAGTAGGTGGCCCTAGTGCCAGCATTAGGACACGGAAATACAAGACCTCAGGGACGACATCAGCTTCGGTGGCATCTTTGGCAGAGGAAGACGATTTCGACACCTTCAGTACCAGCAGTCACAGAAGAACCAGCAGCTCTCAGGAGAACTCTCTGACACCAAGTGAAAGAGATCTGCTGGTAATCTCTATTTTGTTCAAGCTGCTGCTCTATCCTGCTTAGTGAGTCACTATCACCGCAACGAATGCGAGCTGGTAACCTGATGAGCTTGATTGGTCAAACCTCAGCAAGTCTACTGACTTTGAGGTGCATAGGAATTGGCTGGCTATAACAAACTCATTGCCCATCTCAAAGTGGTATTATGAAGTCAGTCCAGATTTTCTTCCTAAGTAGTAAAAACGTGCTGATTCGATTGTTGACGTTCGCGCTCAGGCTACTTCAGAATGGAGTAAGTATCTTATGGCTCGAACAGCCCTTATTGCAGTAATAGAGCTAATACCACCTTGTTTTGTCTTTCCCAAATGGAATACTAGCTCTGTAAGTCCTGCCACAACCATCCCCTTGCCAGTCGAACAGTCACATGTTCTAAACTATATGTTTCTATCCGCAGCGACTATCCACCATTCTTTGCACATTTCGAAAATGCTCTCTCTTCAATAGCTCAGCTGGTAGATCCAGGAATTGTCGATTTAAACAATCTCAACTATAGCGCGGCGAGTGTGATTGGGTTTCAGAGGACGAGTGTGGTTATCAGTGAATTGGTGTTGGGTTGGGGTTTGCTCAAGTGAGTTGCATGAGGAGTTGAATGAACAAACCTTTTAATGAGGGGAAGCTGACGTGACTGCCTTTTGTGTGTCGTAGGTACGTGAGGACTGAAATGAAGGACAAACCAACGCAGTTCATCATCTCAGCATCGCTGTTCCTTCATCCCGGATTCCTCATTGTAGATCATATTCATTTTCAGGTGAGTAGATTCCAGTCTTTGTCTTCCTCTATACAACGAGTCGAAATTGAAACTTTGTGTTTGTACCGCCTTCCAGTACAATGGGTTCATGTTTGGAATCTTAATATTGAGTTTGTGGAATGCAAAGCAGGTAAATCTTTCTCACACTCAGCGGTGTCCAATCAACATCTTGATCTTGATCATTTGTTGCTGTACAGGGAAATCACCTGGCCTGTGGTGCTTGCTTTGCGATCCTCCTCAACTTCAAGTAAGCTACCGCCTGCTTTGAGTACAAGTAGCATCAACTAAATATTTATACCCTTTCAGACACATCTACATGTACTTTGCACCTGCATTCTTTATTTATCTACTCCGAGCCTATTGCTTTCCCCCGCCAAACAACAAGCTGAACCTCACCAATCTAATCAAATTAGGCTCCATTGTCATTGGAATCTTCGCTTGCTCACTGGGTCCATTCCTAAAAGATTTACCACAGTTGGGTTCAAGGCTGTTCCCTTTCACGAGAGGGTTAAATCACGCTTATTGGGCGCCAAATTTCTGGGCTCTCGTCACAGTATTGGATAGAGCGCTACTCAAAGGTACTTCCATCCCAATCAAAAGTGACTCCCGGGTAATTGACTGTTATCCTACAACTTGTTCCAGTTGGACCGAAGCTGGGCTTGAAATTAGCTGTCGATGAAGCTGGTGTCACATCCTCGACCAGAGGCTTTGTTGGAGATACTGTCTTTGCGGTTCTACCAAACATCAAACCTATCCATTGCTTCCTCGTGACCCTTGCCTTCCAAATTGTAAGTAGTCACCTGCTCTAATACTTCAGCCCCTCTGTTTACTTGCTTGAGCTTATTCGATTTACTTCCTGCTCACCAGCTCTTCCTTATCCCTCTCTGGAGAAAACCAACCTACAAAAGCTTTGTTACTGCTGTCACTCTTTCTGGGTTTGCATCTTACATGTTTGGGTGGCACGTCCACGAGAAAGCGATCTTGATCGTCCTGGTCCCGCTGAGGCAAGTTGGTGGATTGTTTGATCTAGGTGAACCCAGACTGACGTGATTTTGATTTCAAGTCTACTGGCTGCTGATTCAGAGTACCTTCTAAGGACATTCATACTATCTAGCGTGCCTGGTGTTGTTTCTCTGTTTCCTCTTCTATTCACTCCAGCAGGTACGAAGTTATAGCTTTACCATCTTGAAGGTCTGGATCGCTTCACTGACGCTCCCTGTTGATGCACGTAGAAACACCTATTAAGATTGTTTATTCTTTGATTTGGTTCCTGCTCACGTTCTACTCGCTAGACAGAGTGGTCTATCAGTACGTGTCTCCATAGCTACATTGAACAATCTTTCTAACACATCCCCTTTTCTCTAGTGCACCACTGACAGTTCCTTCCCTGCTTGTCAACTATTTGGAGCTCTTCTACCTCTCACTATTTCCGATACTCCAGTTGTTGGTGTCAGTGGTGTTCCCTATCCTCGAACATAAAACGTCGGCAGGAGCTTCGATCGAGTTTCTGCCGTTAATGCTAACGAGCATATTCTGCGCGGTAGGACTGAGCTGGTCGTTTGTGCGATTAGGTTGGTATTACCTCAGGGGTAACATGGTACGATAGTTGCTCTTTCTATGCTCTAATATTATATGTACATCAAAATCTATATGTGCGTTGTAAGATGGCTTGGACAACGTCAAAAGTCTAGCTTTTAAAGAATAGAAGTGGCCAAAAACGAAGGTAAAACAAAATACGAATTGAGCTAGAAAAGCAAAGCAATGCTTTAGGACATCTTGAACCTTCAAAACGATTTAGCTGGAGAAGGTGTCGAGACGCAAACCAGAACGCTGTCTGAGTTGGGTGGCATGTCTCTTCTTGGAGGCAGTGGTGGTAGCGTTGCTCAAAGTGTAAGTAGAGAGGACGGAAGAACCACCGCAGATTTCTGTTATGTTGGCAAAATGCATTAGCACGATTAACAACTCCGAGAAGTTGAGTTCACTTACCACTAAGGTCACCAGCACAGGCCATAGAGCATGAGGAAGTAGTGGTAATGTTACCAGCAGAGTTAGCGTATGAGTTACCACAATAGCACTGTCAGAGGGCGAAAGCTAGTGTCAGTGAAAACGCGCACTGTGAATGGAGCCGCCGTCAACTTACTTCATCCGCGTACTCGAGACCAGCGATGGTGAATCCAAGGCCTGCGCAAGTGGAGATACACAACTCAACAGTCATGTTCTTGTTAGCCAAAGTGTGACCGGTGAGCGTGCGGGTGTTCACAGCTTCGGTACGGCAACCAGAAGCAGCCCAACCAGAGGGCAGAACTGGTCCCGAGGAAACCAAAGATGGGTTGAAGTCTAGCAAGAACAGAAGTTGCCAGTTAGAAACTTTTAATAAATCGCAAATCGATTGATAGCGCGCAGTATACTCACAGGTTGACAAAGTTGAACTGCCACCACAGTATTGAGAGCTGTCACCAGCACACTTCATCTGACACTTGGTGGCAGCGAGAGTAGTATTAGTTGCGCCGTTGACGAATTCGGTACCACCTTCAGAACAGAAGAGTTTGTTAGTTCAACGACTACAGGACTAGAACATTGAGCGAGGTAATTACAGTAACATTCTCTACCATCTGGGAAGTAGGTACAAAACGTTCGTCAGAGGTTTGAAATACGCTGCAAATCTCGTGAAGTAGGCTTACATTCGATACCGGCTATTGGGAGTCCCTTGGAAGCGCAGGTCTACGAAGAAAACAACTTCAGAAAATGATTCGTAGCTTCTTCATGAGATCAAATGAGTAAGACTCACATTTAGGCAGAGTGCCGGTGTCATAGAATCATTAGCGAAAGTGTATCCGGTCAAAGCACGGCCAGAGGTACCCTCAGCGACGCAACCCTCAGCAGTCCATCCCGAGGGAACGTTGCTGGTGAAGACTGAGAGCAAGCTTGGACCACCACATGTCTCAGCGGCGATACCAGAGCAGGACATATCACAGCTGCTACTCGAGACGCTCGCGCCTCCTCCGTTGGAGTAAGAGTTACCGCAATAGCACTAATGAATTCAAACCAGAAAAACGCATGTGTTAGTGATGGTGCAGGCCTGACAGAGACAGCGCTAGTAACTCACTTCGCTCGAGTACTGTAGGAGAGAAAAAAGCGAGTGGAAGATGAGTTGTGTCAGTCGCGCGAGCAAAACATAACTAGGATGGGTGCGAAAGGAAGTACGAACCTCAGTTCCAGCCATGGTGAAGCCCTTGGAGTTGCAGACGTTGACACACAACTCGTTAGTCATGTTGGAGGATGAGAAGCTGTAGCCAGTCAAAGTTCTAGCATTGACGGCTTCCTTGACACAACCACCAGCGGTCCATCCTGGGACGTTGAACGAAGACGCGACGAGAGATGGGTTGTAGAAGATGTCCAAGCTGCGAAAACAATGAGAATCAGCATTAGGCAATGAGAATCAAAGCAAGTTGTTGAACTGTGGCTCACGTTTGGGAACCACCGCAAGTTTGGGTAGCATCACCAGCACAAGCATCTTGACACTGGTAGAAGGAGATGGTGACGTTTGTCGCGCCGTTGACGAAGCTGTTACCGCAGTAGCACTCGTCAGAGTATTCAACACCGGCGAGAGCGAGTCCTCGAGCAGCGCATGCGGCGATGCAGACTTGTGGGGTCATGTTTGCGCTAGAGAAGGAGTATCCACCGAGCGCACGGCCAGAGGTACCTAGCGAAATGGAGGGTGGATGTTAGAAAAAATGTTTTCTCCAAGATCTCTGAGTTCATAAGCTTACCTTCACCGTAGCATCCTTGGTGGGTCCATCCAGTTGGGTACACCGCCGATGGAGCGTACGAGATAGTGGCATTCTCGACGTAGTTGTCATATCCGGGTTTGGTGAGCTCGTCGTTTGGCCAGAGAGGGTTGTTACCGGGGAGCTTTTCCAAAAACACTCCGTCGAGCCCGTTAGGCTCATACACACGCGGCTCAGTGTCTGTGCACCAGTTGGCCATTGTCTGGTTCATGAGCGGCGCAAACACTGGGCACGCGGAAATTACGCCAGCTGTAGCGGCTGGGCACTCGTTGATGGCTCGTTGCAAGAGACCAACATCGCCTGTCGAAGGATCTGGTTCCGGCCAGCCATTCACGAAATCGCCGTGGAAACCAAGACCGGTCTGATGAAAACATGGCAGCACATTCATTCATCAGTTCTTTGTTCAACCCAGCGTGAAACCTAAAAAAAAGAAGACTGTGTACCTGGTCACCAAAAGCCCAAACCCAAGTGCCGTTACCCCAGTACTCGTACTTGTTGGTGCTGTAGATGAACTCGTAGAAGAGGGACACCAAGTGGACCGGGTGGGAAGCGGGACAGTCACCACCATTGTAGTTCTGGATTGGGTACGCAACGTGCGATTGATCGGCTGATTCAAGACGGACACCGTCCCAGCCTGATTCAGGACGAGTTAGCGAAGGCTCTCTTCACAAATGCGCGCACGCTCACGAAGTTGAGAGAGATAGAGAGAGGGGGGAACTTACAAGATGGGAAGAACACCTGGGCTCGCATACCAGAAGGACAGTTGTGTCCAGAGGGGAAGTAAGGCCCCTCGGCCCATGCGGGGTCGCCCGAGTGGTCCTCGCTGAAGTCTAGACAGACATACGAGATTGCTTGGTCCGCGAAGTTGGAGGCGTTGTAGGTGTGTCTGTAGGGCGAACCGGCGAGCATCTTGAAGCCAGGTGGGAAGGCGACTATGGTCTGGTTCAGAGGGCCCGGACGTTGGAGGTAGTAGGTGTTGACCTAGGTTGTTTTGTGAGAAGGCAAAAGCGATGGTGCGGGTGGTGATGATTAACGCGTCAGAAAATTGTGTCGCAATGTTCGGTTGACACGAATGATAGAGCCACTCACATATGAGAGCTCGACGGCAGTGAAGGAGCCGTTGGTAGGCGACTGCCAGTAGAGTTGTGGGGCTGGTCAGATAGGAAGGGCAGAGTGTCAATAAGGCGTTCGATCTAGGAGCACGTGCAAACGATGATGATGGACACGACAGAGAGAGAGAGAGAGAGCGATTACTTACTCCAGTAGGAAGACTTGTCTTCTTGGACGACGGCAGTAGAGCAAGTGGCAGCAATGGAAGAGTTGTAGTCTGGAAAGAGAGTATGAGGAAAACGGGTCAAGAAAGATGAAACAAGAGGCGGTTGCCCCGGAGAAAGTTAGAATTTAGCATCGTGGTAGAAAGCTCCTGTGTGAACCCAAACGTACTGTAAGTAGCTTCAAAGTTGCCTCCTCCAACGATGGCGTGCATATGAGGAGAGACTGCAGAACCATAGATCAGATATCAGTCGTACACAGGCAAGACAGCAGACGAGACAGCGGCCAGAGCTCGTTTTTCCTTAGCTGACCATGGTGTGAGACTTGAAACGGGTCACTCACCAGCTCCAGGGGTAACGATAGGATCCAAACGAGTGGTCAGCAAGGGCTTGTGGGCACTGGTAGTAAGAAGGAAGAAAAAACAACAAAACAGGTCAATCAATCAACAAGAAAACGCAGGCGTTGAGGAAACGCGTTTTTTATTTAAATTTTGTAGACAGCAGCACTCACAAGATCCAGTAGGCATCGACTGGGGAGAGAGCAGCCAGGATACCGGCAGCAAGAGTGAGGGAAAGCATGCTTGTGAAACGAGTGTGGGTAGGCAAGAAACGAGCGTGGGTTTGTTGGTTGCTGGAAGAGTCACTCCCTGTATACGTCCAGCTTCTGATGCTCTGTCGGCGAGCGTCCGAGGGTTGCTGTTCTACCAAAGGAACGTGGTGGACAGAGACGAGGGGGGAGGAAGGGGGTGTTTTGCAGCCAGCTGCCCTTTTATAGCTGATCGAGGTGGAAGTTATTATGCAGGGTGATGAGAGGCACAGGGGAAGATCACGACCAGAAGTGATCGCTTTTTTTAATTACAGAGAAGCCCTTAGCGTCGGTGGAACTTTCGACGAGACACGTTCGGCAACACTCCGGACTCGCCAGGCAACCCACCGCGCCTCAGGGGACCAAAAAAAAGCCTCGCGCGCGACGAGACGACGGCCCTCCGTCGCGTGAAACGATCAAATCAGCCCCCCCGCCATGACGCGTGTCGACCCAGCGAAGAAAAAATATCCCGCCGTCGAACGTCGCTGAGAGGGTAGGCGCCGTGTCTCCGTACAACCAGCACAACCACAGCCGTATAGGAGCTGGCAGAGGTGCTGCCGATGGAGCATCCCCAAACTTTCCTAGAACCTTGTGCGATCGTGACGCAAAAATTCAACCAGCGGGCATGGTCTGTCCGTGTCTGCTGCGTGCGACTTCACCAGCGGCCAGTGTTTCCCGTGCATCGAGCTTCGTATTGAAGAGTTGTTGCGCAGAGGATGATCAAGCAGAAGCGCCAAGTTTGGGGAAGTGTGAAAAAAACAATAACACTGATGAAAGGCGATTCGAAATTGTTTTGTCTCTGATTGAGAGTCTCCCTTTGAACTTCGTCGAGGTTTCCGTCTGACTCAGAAAACAAACACAGTCGTAGCCTAACTCATGGCTGTCTTCACTACGCGGAGAATCACGGTGGCCAGCATCCCGACAATCCTCCTCTCTCCACAGCAACTTCTGACACCTGGTCAAGTCAAAATCATCGCCGCGAAGATGTTCTTGGAAGAAATATATAAATAAAAAATGAAACATTTGAATCGAACAGACTTTATTTTGGGACCGGCACCATACGTTGAGCTGAACAGTTACGACCTCGCAAGGCCCGTCTGCACCAATCAAAGTTTGACGTCGCACGCAACTTCTCAAGCTCGTCCTTTTTTTTTTTTTTTTTCTGAGCCATCTGATGGTATCATTCTCATATCCGTAAGAACTGAGAAGCAGGGGAGAAGTAGAGCTTTGTGACTGCAAGTTGGAAAATGTTTGATCGAAGGACCTCATTTACTGCGACGCGCGTTTCTCGCGTCGTCCTGCCCTGAGCGCGTCCCCTCGCCTCTCGACAAAGAATCCAGAACGCTTCCAACCAACACTCAACGCACGCGCAACCTCCTTCCACAAACATGTGAGATTCCCCTCCTACTCCTGACCCATACCCTTCTCTGGCTATCAGCACTCACTCCTTTCTCTTTTTTGTCGTGCTCTACAGGTCGGGCTTTGACCAAAATCGAGTGTTCGCGGTGGGCGTCCTCGCCCCTGCTGCTGGCCAGTCTGAAGACGCTCCAGCAACCATTGAGAAGGCCCTCTTTGACTTTATCCAGAACTTCAGAATCGGGGGTGATTTCAAATACAGGTAAGCGTCTCTCCCCTTTCTCCTTCTTGCCGTCACTTGAGCGAAAGCTGACCTTCATACACCCCCCTTTGCATCTCGTCGGGTTCGTGCAGAGACCGAATTCGTGCCTCGCTCTTGGCTCGTCAGAATGTTGTCGAGATTGATCTCAGGGATGTGGTTGTGTATAACGAAGAGCTGGCTCAGAGGATACAGGAGAAACCAGGAGAGACAGTCCCTTTGGTGAGCAGTTTTTCTTGATGTTCCCGTTCCTACTTCTCTTAAATTCCCCCCTGAAAGTCCCCATGAAACGCCTTACTAACGACCTTGTGGATCCTCTGTTCCTCCAGCTCGAAAGTGCCCTCCTCAAAGCTGCCAGGCAGATCATGCACCCGCTCGCCAACGGTCAGAATGGTCAGGACGAAGTCGCTGAGCGTGAAATCCCTGAGGTGCAGGCCATCATCAAGAGCGGAATGAACATGATCCAGTTTAGAGAACTATCGGTGAGCTCCCATTTGCTACCGTTTCGGCTGTGAAGCGTATGCCTATCTGACGAATTTTCCCCCTTGGTCCTTCCCTCCCTCGCGACTTTTTCTCACCAGGCTGAAACTTTGACACGTCTCGTCCGTCTACCAGGAATCGTCATCTCCGCATCGACCCTGTCCTCACGAGCAACCTCTCTGTACCTTCAATGCCGAGGCTGTCGATCGACCAAGATCGTCTCTGTTCCAGGCGGGATGAGCGACGGCTCCAAGAGTCTGCCTAGGCGGTGCGACAGCGAGCCTCAGGATGGGCAGAAGAAGGACTGCCCGATGGATCCGTACATCATCATCCATGAACGGTGCAGGTTCATCGATTCCCAAGGTATCAAGCTGCAGGAAGCACCTGATATGGTTCCCGTTGGAGAGCTCCCTCGACACATGCAGCTCAGCGCCGACAGGTGAGCAGATGGGAACCCTCCAACTATTCATACAGCAGAAATAAGTCTTACTGATTGAGCTTGATCTCTTTCTTGTGCGGGGTGCTGTGTTCAGATATCTCACCGGTCGCGTGGTCCCAGGCTCGCGAGTGATCGCAACCGGTATTTACTCAACATACCAGTCCGCTAAGAAGGGCAACGCCTCAGCTCCCGCGCTCAGAACACCTTACCTGCGTGTGCTCGGCCTCGAACTCGATAGCGCCGCCTCAACCACGCCCGGTGCAAGGGGGTTCACCGCAGAGGAGGAGGAGGAGTTCCAGGAGATTTCGAGGAGCGAAGGACTGTACGAGCGATTCGCAAGGAGTGTCGCGCCTTCAATCTTTGGTAATCTTGGTAAGTTTTGCTTATCTCTTGAGTTATCTCGACTCGTCTTGCTCGTTTGTGTTCTCACACCACAATTCCCTGCGCCTTGCGTCGCTCAGATATCAAGAAAGCCATCACTTGTCTGCTGTTCGGAGGAAGTAAGAAGGTGTTACCGGACGGTATGCGTCTGAGAGGAGACATCAACGTCCTGTTGCTCGGTGATCCCGGTACAGCGAAGTCGCAGCTGTTGAAGTTTGTTGAGAAAGTAAGCATCTTTCCCGTTGCGGCCTCACTCGTGCACTACTCTCTCTTCCATGAGTCTGACACTTTTTTCGCCTGCCAGGTTTCTCCAATCTCAGTCTATACGTCTGGAAAAGGTTCTTCTGCTGCTGGTTTGACTGCTTCTGTTCAACGAGATCCAGTCTCTGTAAGCCCAAACACTACTTACTCC
>MVAQ01000215.1:0-38181 GCA_014825775.1 Krasilnikovozyma curviuscula | reverse complement strand
CCCCCAAAGCTTGGACCTCTTGATCCAACAAAAGTAGCGGAGGAAGGAGATCGCTTGGACCACTCCAGAAACCAAACTACTCCCAGCACTCTAATCCAAGACATACCTTCCAATCAAGCAGCTTCTCTCTGTTTCTCCTCCTCCAGTACCCCCTGATGAGCTCGTGAATAAATAATTTACTGGTGACCGATAGCTTGACTTCGAACGAAATGAGCGGTGATGAACAGAAAGGGGTAGACGACGGTGAAAGCCCAACTAGTTCTGAATCTTCAAGAACTTCAGAAACTAAACCAAACAGATTCCTGAGGGAGGATGAAAGACAGATGATTGAGAAGGAATTGGCTGATTGGGTGAGCGAAAACATGCTTACATCTCTCCCTGCGCAGGTTTGTTGGTGCTTAAATCAAGTCTCTTTCCTACTTCAAGATAAATTCGAGTCCATCACCACACGAATCGGTGGAAGATTCCTTCTTCGTCTCGCAGTCATTGTCGAGAGATTCTGTACCTATACCATCGACTTCGCTTATAGACACCAAAACTCACGCGCCGCCATCCACCTCGTCGCCGACGTCACCATCGAAATGGCATGGCAGTCCACGGGGAAAAGTGCTGATACCGCTGAAGCTGAAGCGATCTGAGGTGAGGCCATCTGTACCCTGGGGTGTCTCACGTCAAGAAGGGACGCTGATTGATTCGGTTTGCGCTCGCAGTGGGATGAGGAGTTCGACGTACCTTCTACACCTACAGGTTTACGGGATTTTGAGAGTTTCAGAGGGAAGGGTAATGGAAGGGTCGATGAGCTGTTGGACCGGCTCAAAGGATTAGCCGTTGCTAGTCATGAATAGCCTGAGGGGAAGCTCAGTGCGCTTTCATCACCACTAGCAGCACCATCAATCACTTCTAGGGAGATCTACACCCTAACCTACTCTCATCACATCATCTGGCTTCTCTATCATGATCCTATCGCTCATCCTCAGCTTGTAACGACCTCTGACGACTATTAATGAGATTTTTCGGAACCCTTAGCTTGGACCTTTTAAGCTAGTTCCTGTTTCCTAATAAAGAAAATGGAAACTAAAAAATATATAAACTTGAAGTAGTATGGAATAAATATATGCCCTGCGAGATTGGGGGGCATTGCAATATATCGACCAGTTCCGGATTCCTTGCCGTACGCGCGAACAAAGCTCCTATCAACGGCGACCAAAGGATGCCTGACTCCATAACGACGGCGCCTTCCAAGAGGCTTGGACCTGGTCAAGGCAAGAGGATACCTCATCCAAGGTCGAGGGCGGGTTGTGTCAGATGTAAACAAAAGAGGCTCAAGGTGAGAAAGGACCCTGTTCGTCTACAGAGGTCACCCGCTTTGCCTAACCTGATCTCACTCTGACTTTCAAAGTGCACGGAGGAGAAGCCAATGTGTATCAAATGCTCGAGGGACTCTGTTGACTGCGTGTATCCGGTCTCAAAGTCAGGAGAATCCTCAGTCAATGCTGCCTCAGCAACCGCTTCCAGCAGCGGCAGCACAATGGAACATGTTCCATTGGATCTAGCCAGCTTCGAGCAACTGATAAGCTCTTCATCAACCACACTAAGTATAGAAATCAATGATTTCATCCCGATCGAAGGTCCATCTGCTTTCCAGAAGGAAACCCCTACTTATCAGCCATTGAGGTCAGCCTCGCTGAATAACGAAGCTTCATGGCCAGTTCTCACGGATCAGCAGGTTATGCTACTGTATCAGCCGTCTATGGAAGCTGGTCTTCTTCCTGAGTCCAGCGATAGAGAAGTGAGCCCTGTTGCTACTCGTGAACTCACTCCGTGGTCCATGTTTGCTCAAAATGCGGTTTCCTTTCCATTTGCGCAGCTCGTCCACTTCTTCGACAAGCAAACTGGACCGTCTCTAGTCAGTATATACAGAAGGTCGACCTCAACATCCTACCTTATTCCAGTTGCCTTGGCGACAGCACCATCAGCGTCTTTTGCACATCCAGCTCTCCTCCAAGCCATCCTCTGCATCTCCGCCATTCACCGCAATAACCTTCACGTATCGCAGTCGACATCCTTCCTGGGTCAAGGTTCAACGTCGACAAATGCATCGGCGTCGTCTTCCAGACTATCTGGTCCAGGCCGGTACATCTCCGCAGCGCGGAAACATCGCCAGAAGGCCATTGGTCTGCTGCGTCAAGAGTCTCAACGACAAGAACTAGAGGATGCGGACATTGGAAATGTGTATTTCCCCAAACTCACTGAACGTGAAAGGGATGGTGTCGAGACAGCGCGCTTGGCTGCCACGGTGCTGTTAATCTCCAGCTCAGTGAGTGGTAGTTCGTTTGTTGTCGCGTTGCCGGACCAAAATATTCAGCGTCGCCACCTCCCATAGCTGATTCAAGGAGAAAGTCGAATGCCATTATCTCTGCTGCAGAACTATAAGGCTTATCGGCGGAAACGGGATTTCAGCCAAGCGCGAACTAGCTCCTTCTACTCGGCCAGCATCTTCGCTTTCGAGGAAATCATTGCGGTGTATGAAATCCTCTATTGTTTATCGAATGACGAAGAAATCCCACCAGAGAACGCTTTCTTCCACGACAATTACAACGGCACCGACGTGACTCCAACTGACGAGCAACATCTCGTCATCAGCAACAGCAATTATTCCATCGGTCTCTCACTCCTTCCAACTCTGATCGCGAGCTCTCTCAGTAGCCGTTCTGTGGGTATCGAGAACATCTTTGGAATCAGAAGAGAGATGTGGAAACTGGTGGCGACTGCTTCGAATCTTGTTGTCCAGCTCAGGTCTGTCAAGAGGAGGATGGGCAGTATATCATCTGAGAGTCTCCTGTGGGAAGAGACTGAGATCAAGCTCGCTGCACAGACGATGGAGACAGACTTGACGTCAGACTGGGCCTTTTCAGAGTGCTTCAGCGGTAAAGGAGATCCATCGAGGGTTCAGCTTGGACACGAAGTGAGTCCCCACAAAACTCTAGTTCACATCCCACAGCTCACCATGGTTTGGTTTTTCGGGGTTGAAGCTTTTCCGTTATTCGCTTCGGGCTTTCATTCTGAGAGAAATCTTTGAGGTACCAGCTTCTGATCTCAGGATCCGTCGGTGTGTCAAGTCTGTGTTGGAGATCATCGCCGAAATCCCCCTGGACATGCACGTCGGGATCGTGCTGCCACTTCTAGTAATTCAATACATTTTTCTTCACTATGAGTGCTGATGCTATGCAGTTATTAACAAATACGTCCTGTTTTACCTGTAGATTGCTGGGAGTGAAGCGTACGGCGATGAGCGAACCACTACGCTTGCATCACTCAATGCGCTCTCGAACTTTGGAACGACACCACATTTTATCGCTGAGGAAGTATTGAAGGAAGTTTGGGCGAGTAGGGATGCGGGAGATCTCTCGAGGAGTTGGTCCGATGTTTTGAAGTCGATGGGCTCGCCTTTGATAGTGTGATACCTATCGCACTGTGCGTAAAGATAGAGATTATTGGATAACTCTGTTGAAATTATTGACACAGAAAGAAAGATGATATCGTCGTCAAAACTTATAGTCGACATGAGAAGCTGAACGCTGCTATTACGTCTATTTCAGCTGAGAAATGACTCTAATCGCCGCCAAACATGTCTCTTCCTTCAACCTTCCAGAAAGAACCTGCAAGCAGATGGGAGCATCTTTGAACTTCTCTGGGCCAGTGTACATCGCTTTGGATGTCTCATCAATGGGTCCAAGTCCAGACTGCAGAGGCACATAATTTGTCCATTCTTCAGTTACAGCGTCGAGTACTGGGTCAACAACACCGATTGGCACTACACCAGCGGCAGAGTCTAGCAAGTTCCATATGGCCTTTAGAAGAACGAGTGGTAGATATACCAAGTCAAATAAGATCGTGAAAGTCAAACGATACGACTAGTAAACTCACCGTGTAAGACGCGCCCCTCCAAGTATCATGAGGAGGTGCGACGTGAGACGCTACAGGCGAGATGACAGCATCAATTCGACCACTTTTGGTGGTCTTGGCTTGATCCAGAAGGAACGCCGCGTATTTACGTCGGAATGCATTGCGCTTGACAACAGATTCGAAGACCTCAGTCGAAGACACGACTTTTCCGCCGATGAGACCATTAGAAATTTCACTGCAACAGAAACACAGAGGTCATGGAACGGTCAGCATTTATTTGCAAACACAGCTGCTACAAGGAGGAAGTCCAAACTTACGGGTAAACAGGTTCACCGCTAGCCTCAACTGCTTCCAAGAAGGGCAGACCACCATCTTGAGAGTAGATAGGAACTGCAGCTACCAATGCCTCAATGTGCAGAGTACCAACGTCAAGTTCGACGACTTCGTATCCAGCGGCCCTCAGCTTGGTGACTGTTTCCTTGAGGGCTCTCTGGATTGGTGGATGGGGGGTTGCAATACCGTCGTCATAAATGACAGCAAATGTTAGATCTTTTGGAACCTCTGATGGTCGCCATGGCATGGGAGTGACTGGTGGCCAAGTAGTGGAAGTCAGCTAGACAACCAGCAACGACGGCGAGTTGTGAACGCACCAGCTGGACAGATAGACCAGGGCTCCTGATCCAATATACTCTTCATGAAGAGCTCCAAACTGTCAACCGATCTACCTAATGGTCCGCAGGAGGCAGCGATTCCTTCGTTTCCACCTCCAGAGTGAATCAGTCCGGTGTAAGGAAGTCGGGCTGTCAAGACGAAGAACGGGTTTCTCTTGATCAGGATCTATGGTTATACTCAACATAACTTCTCATCTGTCGATTGTGCTTACCATTTGACACTTTCAAGCCGTAGAGTCCTTGACAGGTCGCTGGAATTCGAATCGAGCCTGCAATGTCGGTGCCAACCCCAATGATAGATCCTGAGGAGGAGCAAATGGAAGTAAGTCATTAAAGATCTGCTCATTAATTATGAAGAAAGAGTAGTAATTCACCCTTGAAGCCGATCAGAGCACCCTCCCCGCCAGAAGACCCTCCAGGGGTAAGTGTGCGGTTGAAAGGATTTAGCGCCCTTCCATAGATGCTGTAAAAGGAAAGACACACATATCAGTAAAGAAACAAGAAAACGCTTGAAAGCGGAACTCACTTATTCTTCGAATCCGCAATCATTAGTGACAAAGGAATCTGGGTTTTACAATACATGACTGCCCCCGCGTTCAACAGGCAGTCCACCAAGTCTGCGTTCTCGGTAGCGACGTTACCGATCCAAGAAACGTAGCCATTTGTTGTTTCGATACCTGGAAGCAGAGACGAGACCGATGTTGAAGAAAATATAAAAATCAACCTCCATCACGCGCCGCCCAATCTGCAGGGCGAGAGCGCGATCCAACTGACCTTTGACAAGCGCCATGTCCTGCAGAGAAGCAAGAGTGGTTGTGCCAGGTCAATGAAAATAGTTATGAGAATGGATCTCACCCAGAGAGACCTTAGACTCACCTTCAATGAGACAGGTACACCATGGAAGGGGCCTTTCAGCTCGCCAGTAGCAATGAAATGAGCATCCAGCTCCGCTGCGTTGGCCAGTGCTTGGTCGAAAAAGATCTCAGTCAGACAGTTGACCACCTGCTGAGCAATGGCAGCTCGTTTGCAGTAGGCTATTCGACAAAATAGGCCAAAAGGTGGTTAGGACATCTTCGTAGAGAAGCAGGGGAGACCATAATGTCTGTACACTAACCAGTTGTGACTTCGACAGCGGTGTACTCCCCCACCTTCATTTTCCCAACTAGAGTTCCAACATCGTCAATCTCGGTGATTTCGAGTTCCTTTTCACTCAAGATTCCACCGCAATTCTTGACGACGTCCTGAACGTTCGTCTTTGAGTCTGGAGGGAGAAGAGACGCTGGTATGATCCATTCCACTGGGATTAGACTTTGTTGTTTGAGCTTCTTGGCTGATGCGGCTGCCTTCCAGTCTTTTACCTGGAAGGGAATCGCCTGTAGGTCGCTGTGGGTCGTTGGTTCAATGGCCATTTAGTGAAATCACGGTACGATTTTTCCCTCGACAGAGAAGAAGAATGAATGTGTGCTTTCTATGAGGGGCTCTTTGATATTCTGACGTTTTGTTATCTCTTTCCCATTTTTCAGAGGCTAAGCGCTTCCCTTATCTACCCGGACGTTCGCGGTGGTAGATAGCGAAACTCACTTGTCCCTATATAATAAAGCAGAACACTGTATCGATTTCCAGTGAACACTAGTAATTAGTCCTGGCTGAAACTTCAGCATGGAAACAACAGAGTTCACTTTCGACTTCCCTGTCGGAACTGAAGCCATCGACCAATCCGGCAAAGAGGAACATGTCCACTATCCGATGCCTTCCAGCGACCCAACAGATCCTCTCAATTGGTCCAAAGGCTGGAAAGTTCTGACTTTTGTCTCTGCCCAGCTGTTTGTCTTCACCACCACTTTCCCAATTGTAAGTCTGCGCCTGTCTCCATCGGCGCACACCGGAGCCCGGACTCACCGGTCTCTCGCGCTTCTTTATAGGGAGCCATTCCAACCCTCTATGTTGCCCTCATCACTGAATATGGAGTTACAGTGCCACAAGTCAGCGCTTTGACATCGTGGTTAGTCCTCGTCTTGGGTCTTGCCAACTTTATCTTTGTAAGTGCTTTACTCCAACGGCGATTTGTTTTTGCTCCCTTTCATTGACTTGACTCTTGCATCGCACTTCGTTTATTTTTTCAAAGATCCCTTATTCGATGATGTATGGCAGACGTCCTATGCTGATCATATCAAATTTCCTCACGTTGGTCGCATCCATCTGGTTCCCTCTCTCCAAAAACTACTCGTCTTTGTTTGGATCAAGACTACTTCTTGGGATTGGGAGTGCTGCTCTGGAAATTATTGGTCCATACAATATTGCGGAGTGAGTATTCCCACATGCTAAATGAACTTGAGCTTTCTTTGTTAACTAAGAATAATATTAAAACTTTACAGCCTGTTCTTCACCCATGAAAGAGGATTTTACCATGGTCTTTCGTTCCTCATCATCTGTACCGCAACCTCCATCTCTTCACCCATCTCCGGAGCATTTGTGGAATACAATGTTGGCTGGAAGCCATTCTTCTGGTTTGCCATGGCGATGATCGCGTTCAGTCAAATCTGGCTAATTTTCTTCTTTCCGGAGAGTGAGTCTTCCCTTCTGATCTATCTGTGAAAAGCAATTTCACGCTTACGTTGTTCCTAATTTGTCAATAGCTAAATGGAGAAGAGACCCAGAGAACGCCAAAGGGGTTCCGAAGCTTCACCACCATTCTACGTCCAACAATGCTGCCCTAGCAACTCCAGTTCAAGATGAGAAGAACCCATCCGATGTCGAAATGATTCCCTCAGAGTCTAAAGTGATGGCTATCGTCGGCACAGGTGCCCCTTCGGCCGCACAGAGATGGGGGGTCTTGCCTCCAAGAGATAAAGAATACAACATCATCAAGGAGATGTTTATGGTATTTAGAGTGCTCCAGTTTCCTGCCACTTGGTTCGTCGCCTTATGGTGGTGAGTTTCTTCTCCTAATGCCTGTTTAGAGAACCCAATTTCATCGAGCTTATCGCCGTTCTCGTTCCTACAGGATGGCATATGGTGGACAAGTCTCTGGTATTGGCTACGTTGCTTCTCAAGTCTGGGGTGCCCCACCATACAATTTCGTGAGTAGCAACATTGTATTAGACTGGCCGTCCAATTGTGCGCTGATACCATCTTGATTGCCATTCTTATTTATCGCCTGTTGTTGACATTAGGGCGCTGGTGGAATCGGTTTAACTGCTCTTCCAGGAATCATTGGTCAACTCATTGGTTTCCTCGTTGTGGGTCCTTTGTCAGACTGGGACTTGGCGAGGAGAACCAGACAAAATGGGGGTGCGTCTCGAGTCTCACATGCATTTTTTGCCTTGATGCCCAACATTCCATGTGGACTGACTCTGATCACATGTTTACACTAGGAATCCGTGAGCCTGAAATGAGACTATGGTTGATAATCCCAGGAGGAGCTATCACCATTTTTGGACTGGTGATCTACGCCGTCGGTGTCTCGCACGGCTGGCACTGGGCTATTCCACTTGTCCTGGGCGCGGGAGTTCAGGCGTTCGGGAGTGCATTTCCAGTCGTCATCTCGTGCTCTTATACTATCGACACGTAAGCAATGTCTCTTTATTTTCAAAAGCAACTTTATTGGGACTGATGATACTGGTGTAATTTCCATTAGCTATAAACTCTATGCCGGTGAAATTTCTTTCTGTATGACTATCTTCAAGAACCTGTGGACCTTTGGTGCTGGTGAGTACTTACTACAGCTCACTCAAGTCTGGTCGTCAACTGATTGCGTTTTCATATGTGGTGCAGGTGAATTCTTAAACACCACGATCTTGGAGATCGGAACCCTGAAGACGCTCATCTACATGGGAATCCCTCTTTACGTGATGTACATTGCAACATTTGTGTTCATCTGGAAGGGTAAAGCGATGAGACGGTGGACTTCGAGCTCAGAGCTGTTAAGGCTGTCGCGTTGAGAACTTGAGAACGAGAAGCCCTGTTTTGTCATTGCTGTTTCTTGTATTTTCATCATCCCCGATGATCTAGAGCTTCTTATCTGAAGACGATGCGCATCTCCTCTTGAAAGCCACATCTCGCCCGTCACTTTTTTGCGCGGTAGAAGCAGCGTTAGAGTTTTGAGTTCTCCCGCTATTGACTGAAATTCACCGACTTGCTTTTTCTCGTTTCATTTGAACTCCAACGAAATTAAACACATTCTACCAACTTTCAACCAATTCCCAAATAAACATGCCAGATCCAACTGTCGAACCAGCTCACGACGAGCGTCTCTTGGGGATCGCTGAAGCCTTGAAACCTGTTCTCTCGTCAACAGAGCAGAAGCCTATCGGACTCATCACGGTACATGCTGATTCTTCAGCTGCATTAGGATGGAGAGCTGAGCCAGCAGGTCAGATTGAGGACCTCCCACCTATGAACAAAGGCGACCAATGTATCCTGGATTATGGAAGCCACCGTGTCGGACACTGGTCGTTCGATATCGTTGGAATCAGTAAGAATATCCAGCCTGCTGACGCTCCAGCTAGACTGAGATTGGTAAGTCAAGAAGTCATTTCTTTCGTGGCTGGGTGGGGCAAGGCCAGCAGCTGACTTTGGCTCCATGAATCTTTGTCGTAGGTCTTTGGTGAGGTTCTCAGTGACGTTGGTGATAGCTTTGATGGCTACAAGGGATGGCTCAGTTCATCGTGGCTGCCAGAAGAGATCATCAAGTGAGTTACGTCGGTCTTGAGGTTATTCAATCAAGCGGAACTGAAAAGAACGCCCACGCCGTGTTCTAGTGTCGATTTCCTCCCACAATCCGTCAAGCTTCCTCGTCGTTATGCCTACAGATACGTCAAGATCCAAGTGATCGATACAAGCATCCAGTTTGGTGTCAAGTGAGTCCTCAATTCCTTGCTTGTTCCACCTATGGGCATCCCTTCCGTGCAACTGACCCGCTTGCTGTTAAGGTTCTCAAACTGCATTGCTCATTCGCTGACGTCAGCCCCGATCCACAACCCACCAGAGCTCTCGTTCAAGAATGCCAAGGTTGCCCTTACGGAAGCTGAGAAGAAGAGGTTGCGCAAGATTGACACCGTCGCGCTGCAGACGCTCAGGGGGTGCATGCAGACGGTTTACGAGGATGGACCCAGAAGAGATATGAGGCTCTGGTGAGTTGCAAGCTCCAGACATTTCTCTCTCTCTCTCTTTGTCTCTCTCGATCGCCTCGAACTGACACTGCCGTCCTCGTAGGTTGGGAGATCTCAGACTTCAAGCGCTTTGTTCTTACAGCACTTTCAAAGATTACGATTTGGCGAAGAGATGTTTGTACCTCTTTGCGTCAATGCCATATGATGATGCTGGTCGACTGTATGTTCTCTCTTCTACATTACTGCCTCCGCGTTCCTTTGACCAAGAGGAGTTTTATATTTTGTGCTTGGTAGGTGCGCTTGTGTGTACGAGAAGCCAACAGTAAGATTATATTTCGCTTTTGATCTTTCCTCTTGAACGAATAACTAAACCAACCTATCACCAATCTCATAGCCTCACTTCGGCGGTGCCTGTATTGTCGACTATTGCATTCTCTTCACTGTCTCACTCCTCGACTACGTCCGTGCCTCTGGAGACAAAGAAACTGGAAAGGATCTCTATGAAATTGCTCTCCGTCAAGTGGAGTACTATGCTGGCATGGTCAAGCCTGGAGAGTGTTACGTCGTTCCTGAAGATATGAGTGAGGGGTGGCATTTCTTGGATTGTAAGATCACTTTATCTCTTGATTTCAATCCTTCATCTTGAATCTAAATGTAGATCCTGACACGTATTTCTGCGATTATAGGGCAAGATGCCCTGGACAGACAATGTGGGCTTAACGCTGTCATCATATTTGGTCTCCGCTCCCTCATCTCCCTCTCGGAGCTCCTTTCTCTTCCCTCGCCTTCCCTGAAAATGTCCTCCCGCAATCTTTCCTCTATCTCCGCCTCTTCCCTAGCGGACGAGCTTACCCTCGCCGCACGACAGAAGTTCTTCTCGAAGGAGAAGAAAACCTTCGTTTCTGGTCCCGCAGATCAAATCTCTTGGGCGTCCAACGCATGGAGTGTAATTGCTGGTGTGGCTGAGAATAAAGAGCAGGCTGCTGAAGCTATGAGAGTCGCTTATGAGACTGAAGGTGCAGTGGAAGGAAACACCCCTTATGTTCACCAGTTCGTACCTCTCACAGCTACTCTTTCTTAAATTGACGGTCTTGCTAAATCTTATTTTTGTTTATATTAGTTATCTGTGTGAAGCTTTCATCGTCGCGGGAAGAGAGGACTTGGCGCTGAAGCACATCTTGACATATTGGGGGTAAGAATGTGATCTCTCTGTTCCACAAAAATCGTCACTTGTAATCTTAATTTGCATATTGCGACACTTCTATTCGTAGATCCATGGTCGATGCCGGTGCGGAAACATTTTTTGAAGGCTGGAAACCATCCGACCCTCAATTCTCTCCGTATGGCGACTTGCACTCAAACTCGTTCTGCCACGCTTGGAGTTGCACTCCTTCTTTGCTCTTGAGACAGATGGGCTTCGAGTAATCACTCGACAGATAACGATCGGAAGCTCTTCTAAAATTGAATCTATGGGATCTTACTTTTTTATAAAAATGATTTGCCCTGCAAGGCAACCTTCACCTCCAGCCACTCATTCTCCAGCATACTCATATTGATCATATTTATCCACAGCCCTTCTCTGAAGATAAAATCTCTCGTCACACCATCCACCTTGAAGCCTAGACGCACATATGTCTTCTGTGCGACTTTATTGTCCTCGAACACGCCGAGCTCAATCTTGTGCAGGCCGAACGTATCGAACCCTTGTTTAAGGAGCCAGCCGACGGCTTCGCTGCCGTACCCTTTGGCCTGGTAGTCTGGCGAAAGTACGATGGAGACCATGGAAGAGCGGACGATGGGCTCCGCGGTTGAGAGGGACTGGTAGCCTATCGGCACACCAGCTGTAGTCGGAGAAGACTGGGAGGGCAGACAGATCATACAGCTGATGCGTTCAAAGAGGTCAGAGATAGTGAACCCGTCGTTGAAGGGTCATACGAAAAAAGACCGACTAGAACAGTTTGGCTTTTGGGTTGAAACGTTCTTTGAATTTGGCGATTTCTTCCTTAGTTTTGAAGCTGAAGAGAGAAATAGACGATAGACGAGCCAGTCAGTTACTCTAGATGGGTAATAGTAGCCAGTTCGAACTAACATCGTTGGCCCAGCGGAAAGCTGGGAGAATGTTACTGGATCAGAATGACTCCATTGATTGACCAGGTTCGCATCCTCTTCACCGTTGAAAGCTCTGTATACCAACCTGGAGAACAAGTCCGTAGGATAGAGGAAGAAAACCGCAAAAAAATCAACACAACTGCGGACAAACGCGTTCCGAAGCACTTGTCCATTACTCACCTTGACGATCGCCAGGCATCAGGAGTAGTGAGAGGCATCCCCTAAGATGTTAAAAAGATAGCAGTCCTGGTCGCAAGTTTACTCGACCAACGAGTCACTGGTTTTTTTAATGGTTCCCATCTGTGCGTGTTCCAATGAGAAACACCCGAGCTCGATTCTAAGCGAAGTTTCCCATGCAAGTCATTCTGTCGAGAAGGCGTGGCAGCCAGCTTGAATGAGATTTGAACTGCTTTGAATGAGAAAGTGTACTGTTAAGATAGGAAGGTCGTGTATCGGCTCGTCATCTCCAAGGAAAACTTAGGCGCCAAAGTCGCATAAATCACCCCGCCTCATCGGGCTGCCAGGTCTGGCATACGAAACGACGACCTACGACCCCGTCGTGTAAGTTCCTCCTCCTCCTCTTTCAGTTTTTATGCTGAACAGCTTCACTTCTGCTTCTCGTAGACCCAGCCTGCTGCTCTCACTTCGGGAAACGGCATCGAGAGGAATGTCAATCAAAACCCCCTATCTGAACACCTTCAAAGCTCCAGCCGAAAAGCCTCTACCTGAGAATGTCCATCTAAATACCAAACTGGAGGACTATGACTTCAACTTCGCTTTTCCAGTAAAGGCTCTGACTCAAAATGGGATCGGTGTAGAGTTACGTCCATTCGTGGTGAGTACAATTACTATTTTGACGGGCTTGATATCCTTTTTGACTAGCCAGTATTTTCTGCTCTATATTTTGTGTGTTTCTGGTACAATCCTGGAACGATTTAACGTCGCTTCAGCCCTCTCTATATGCTTCTGCAACCTACGACGCGGTCAAGGACCGTTTGGATCTCTTCGATTACATGCCCAACCTCCCTTGGAAATCGGTTTCAGATACTTGCGCTTGGGTTGAAGAAGACGAACGCAGTTCTTCGGTATAACGTCGCATTCCTTTCTTTTGTCCGCTGCCCGTCGTACTGACAGCGATCTCTTCCATTGTTGGCCTTTCAGAGCTCAATTCTATACGCCATATTTGACAAGACTAAACCAGCTCCCGAAGATCGCAAAGACGACTTGATCAACTGGCCAGGACAGCTCGGCGGGATAGTCACCTATGGCAAGATGGATCCTTCCAACCTCACAGGCGAGATTGGATACGTCATCATGTAAAGTTTCAACCAGTCCTCTTCTTATTTGTTAATAAATCTGTCACAAAAACACCGCTGACCCATATTTTTTGCTATGTGTTCGCATAGATTCCCGTCCTCTCAACGCACCCACGTCCTTACTCACTCTGTGTGGCTTATGCTTAACCAAGCATTCTCTCTACCTTCATCCGGTGGCTTCGGAATGCGCCGGATCCAATGGATAGCCTTCGCCTTGAACCAAGCTTCGTGCGTTGTTTCCTTCGATGTATTGGTGCCTGCGTCTGCTGCTGACGTTGCTTCACCAGTCGCAAAGCGGCTCTTCGCCTTGGACTGAACTTCGAGGGCATCGTTAAACAAGCCCGTCTGCTTCCTCCTGGAAAGATCGGGAGTTGGCCGGGTAGAGAAGGGGACGGAAAGTTCCCTGGTCCGAGTCGTGATTGGGCGCTATTTGCGATCACTTATGATGAGTGGAACGGAGGAAAGAAGGAGAAGCTGTGGGATATGGTACAGCGGAAGTAGTTCTCACAGGTTAGAGACTGTGATGATTTGGAAACAAAGAGGTGTTTTGGCTGATAAGGTTGCGCTCAGAAGCGATGGGCACGTGGCTAATTATTTTTGTATCAAATTTAACTTTGGTATATCATGTTTGTATTCAGGTTTGATGCTTCGTCTAGGAGTTTTGCGATAGAAAAATATACTTGCCTTTCAGGCGGATGACTTCATCGTTGTCTGTTGCTTTAAACGGTCAAGAACCACCTTCCAGATTTCCTTTTTTTCTCCCAACATGCCTGGTGAGTGCTCCGTTACTCCCTCTTTACTTTACCTGAGTTAGAGTTGTGCTCTGATTCTACTTGTTTCCCTTCGAGAGACAGATCTACCCTACCCACCCCTTCACACCTCGAGCCCGTTCATGGTTCTCTCTGATTGGGATGGAACGATTACGATGATGGATTCCAACGATTGTCAGTCTCTCCATCAAATTCCTAAATCTCAGAGCTAATCTTCAACCCCTTTCGTTCAGACCTCACCGATAGTAAGCCAGCATTTTATCCCCACGTTACAGTAGATACAGAAACAGAAAGGTGAACTCAGTGTTGCGCTGGCCCTGGTTCTGCTTAGATCTGGGTTACGGTAAAGAGAAACGACGAGCTCAGAACCTCGCTGTCTTGCATGGCTCATTGTCATTCCAGGAGAACTTCAGGTATGTCTACCGCGTTACTCTCTACTCTTTCTGTTGAGCATTGGTAATTGACGAGTACTGCTGTGGGGACTGAAGGGAAATGATGGAGTCTGTTAAGGTTCCATTTGAGGAATGCAAAGAGATCTTAAGGAAAAACATCAAGCTCGATCCGGGGTTCAAAGCATTTTATAAATGGGCTAAAGCACACGATGTCCCCGTTGTTATTGTCTCCTCGTGAGTCCTCTTCGTTCATTTAGGTTCTTCTTAACAATATTCTAATAGTCAACGGGCTTTTAGTGGAATGGAACCGCTCATTCGCGCTGTCCTCTCGAACCTGCTCTCACCAGAAGAAGCGAATGAGATCGAGATCATCTCGAACGATGTCAAGTATACTGATCCAGAAGGCAAAGGAACCGAATGGGAAATCGTCTTCAGAAATCCAGATTCGTATGCGATCTTCCCTCCTATTTGTGCTGTGGGTACTAGCGCGGACACTGATGACATTGTCAAACGGTTTCTGTACACAGTCATTTTGGCCATGACAAGAGTAAAGCAATTTTACCTTATAGAGACTTGTCCAACCCACCAACCATCTTCTTTGTAAGTTGACATCCGTGGACCTCCGCTAGATTTGAATACATTTAACTTTTATCTCGTATGTGCTTTTACACCTCTGTGCACTCTGGCTCAGATGGGAGATGGAGTGTCAGATCTCTCGGCTGCTTCTCATGCTGACGTACTATTTGTCAAGGATAAAGGTGGAGAGAATGACTTGGAGGACTACGTGATCAAGAACAGTACACCTCCTCCTGCGCTTCTGCTACCGCCTTCGTCGCTGACCCTATTGTCTTCGTCTTCAGAAATTCCTCACATCATGTTCAAGTCGTTTGATGACTGTACAGAGGTCGTATCCAGTATCGTAGAGGGCAAAAAGACGGTCAAGGAGGTTCTGGGGGGAAAGACGACGGCTGAAGCTGCGCAGGAGTAGAGTTTAGCAAAGACGATCTGAACACTTATATCTCAAGTAGATCACTCAAGTCTAGAAGATAGTTAAGGCAGAAAAGCACGAAACAGATACTAACGAGCTGTGGTATGTGACGTCCGAACCGGGACACAGCGCGTTCCCTAAGCAGTAGTGGGACGGGGGATACCATCTCCAACTTTCCCGCGACATAGCAGTTTCGAGAGAAGATACTATCGATACTCGTTATATAAATACAGATTTTGAGTCCAACGGTAAGAAAGTTGGAAGAAGACATGCAATGTCGGTATATGATATCATCTCATCTCCAACATCGAGGGCACGACATAGAAGGATTATCGAAACAAAACAAGAGGCTGAAACATTCATTATAGTGCTACATTTTTAGAGTGGCTTCAACAGGATCAGACGGTGGGGGGGGGGGAGACGAAAGGTTGACTAAAGAACGAAAGGCAGTACGACGACTTCAATCGAGGTTACGCTCATAAAAAAGAAAACGAAACCCACATCTCAAACTCCCTGAGCGAAAGAAAAAGTTCTTCCTTTCGGAGCCAGGGTAGGGCTCAGGCTAAGACCAGCGAACGAAGATGGAAATAGTGGCGATCCTGGACCTCTCTCTGTCGCAGGATTCCACTTGTCGTTATTCCCACCACCGCCGAGCCTTCCACCAAAGGAAGACAACGACGTCATCGATCCGAAGCTGGATCCATGACTACCGTGGTGGTATGACCCTCTTCGGAGCCTCTCATTCGTCAAGGAGTTGATGTCGGTGGGAAGAGACTCCTTGACAATAGCGATGCCGACAAAAGATTTGGAACGAGGCTTCACGTTGGTAGTAGAAGGGGATGATTCCATTGCTGGTGCGGTAGACGGTGAAAAAGCTGAGGGACGAGGAGAGTCCGTTTCTTCTCCAGTGGTTGCGTCGCGGATGTTGATAGGCGTCTGATCGCCGTCCGTCGCGCCAGTAGACGAGACGCTTGTGAATAGACTAGAGAAAGAGTCGTTGGGTTTCAGTGTGTAGCTTCGTTCAGCGTCAGCAGTTTTTGCTGGCTGTGAGCTGGACGTGATGATGGGTAGAGGCTTATTGAGATCGACAGTGGGTGAGAACCCAGCGGCAGGTGTGGCAACTTCAGAGGTGTCTTCTTCACCCTCCCCGATAGTATCCATGTTGTTGAGAAGCTGCATCGAATGGGTAGACTGTGAAGGTGCGAGACGGTAGCTTTGGGATGGAGGTGACATGGGCATATCTACTAGGAAGAGAGGCTGAGGTTCCTATATCCGATAATAGATTAGCTTGATGAACGACTTCGAGCCGAACTTCAAACCAAATGTGACATCATACTTACTGGATCAGGTTCAACAATGCCTTCAACTGTAACTCCTCCGTCATCCTCCTTCCAATCTCCCTCATACTCCTCATAATCAATTGCGCCGCCCACATTTCCTGCCGCACCGAGCACCTCACCAGCTTCGCCGAATGACGAAGGTGGTCCACTCCTACTTGAGAAAGAACCAGCTGCTCGATAGTCATACGCGCTGAGTCCAGCAGGTGCAGTGAGGAGGCCAGACTCCTCATCTCCAAACTCCTCATTCTCCTCCTCTTCGTCATAGCCAATCATGCCTTTCACCCTTTCCCACAGTGCGTCTTCACCACGACCCTGAATGGCGGCGCGGAGTACGCTGACCCACTCGCTGTCGCCGCACTTGGTCCTGGGCAGCGCGAGGTGTGCGAGCAAGTCTTGATGGGACCACTCGGCGGGCTCTTTGTTCATCACGTCCGATGTCGATGAGGAGGAAGAGGCTGGGAAAGTGAAAGAGAGCAATTTGAAAATGGCTGCGTTGGCAGGCGACTGCATCAGCTCGTCGATCTCCTCAGGGCGGTCCGCGAACGGTAACAGGACCTCGTCGGCCATCTCTGTGAACTCAACGGGCTCGAGCTCTTCTTTCGTGACTGAGGCTGGTGATTCGAGAGCACTACCAGCGGTCGGGTTCTCTGCGAGGGCTACAATTTCAGCGGTCGTGAGCGTCTGAGAGCGGCGTCGGCTGTGCGAGTTGCTCGCAGATGGTGAGACATCCGCTGACACTGGTGAAGGATTGATACTGGTGAAACTATGAGCGAAGGATCGTCTCCCAACACCAGAGTTGAAGGATGTGGGCGTCTGAGGCAACGAGGACGACCCGCCAAGCAGTGGCGAATCACAACCACTTCCCCCCCTGGCACTTGCAGAGGACCCTCTTCGGTGGTGGGAGGAGGACGAGCCCTCAGATTGACTTGGAGCTCGTACAATAGTGAGTCGGGTGACACCGCCTACAGGGATGCCGTTTGTCTGCTGCACCATGCTTGCGCGGCGTGAGGGAGATTGAGGGTTGGAGCGGGAGAGTGACATGGCCTCTGATCGAATGGACGGACTGACCCCACTACCACTACTAGCGACTGCTGGATCTAGGGTGTGTTGTAGGGGTTGTCTTCCAGCCGGTAAGGGAAGAGGCTTCGTCCGTTGAGGGTCCATCAGGTGAAGATCTGCATTTAGCCTTGGAGAGATCTGTGGGGAACCATTCCCAGAGGAGCTGTGAGGACTGTGAGACCTCGAGCACAGAAAAAATGAATTGACTCACAACTTCGCTATCTTCTGAACGAGTATCAAGAGCACTGTCGTCTGGGAGAGGCAGCTTTTCTTGAGGAGGTATGATGGAGAGCTTGGAGAGGAGACTTGGCAGCGTACTGGTCTGCAGAGGAATTTCGTTTGAATGCACAACCAAACCAATAAACAAAAAGAAGGCCACACAAATGGGCGGAAAGGATGATGAGACACAAGCTCTGTCAGCATAAAGTAGCTTCACAGCATCGCACAGCCGAGTAATTAGAGGACGACTCACAGGGCCAGAGGTTGATCTGGCGCTTCTCCTCCAATCTTCAATGCTCATGGCGGGTGGGTTCGAACTCATCGTCTCGAGGAGGAATTGAATAGAAGAAAAGAACGGGCTGTGAGAGAAAGGTGGTGGGTCAGGTGAGTAGAAGCGAGGCGTGGTTCGAGGCAAAAAAAAAGATGCAGGAGACGAACCGGAGCTCGCCTGCAGCAGCAGGAAGGTAATGACGCGTGCTGAGCTCAGTCGAATCTGTGTGGTGCTTCTGGTGAGAGAGGAGATTCGCCGATTTCGTTGGGTACGGGGGGAATCGAGGAGGGTTTGAAAGTAGATGGGACGATATGGGATTTAGAGTTGCTTCTAGAAGATGCTGAGCTGCTTGACAGGAGCAGAGTGGCGAGGGAGAAAGGAAAGTGGCGGATGCCATAAACACAGGGATAGAAGGAGAGAAAGACACGGAGAGAGAGACAGGATCGCAAGAGATAATATAGTGGCAGGAGGGTGGTCCGAGCGAGGCTGGAAATGTGAGCTCGAGCGACGCACTGGAACACAGTACGAAATTCTTTCTTATTCATGTTAACCCTCTATTGAACCTGCTGTGGGTGGAAGTGCAATTCCTACCCCAATTGTGGAAGACAAGGGGATTTAACAGTGTAATCGAATTGGGACGAATATCTCGTACTTCCCGGTAGCAGCGATATGCCCCTTCGTTCGACTCATTGGGATTCCTTTGCCAGGCAAAGAGACCAGATACCAAAAGAAGATGCAGGTAAAAACAAGCAGCTATCTTTCTTGCAGTTCTGGCAGAAATAAAGGAGCTTATGAGATGTGCCAGGTTCTTGTGAAGGAACTCAATGGGACTTGTTTTTTGTGGTACTGACGAAAGGGACAGCACGAAACATCGACAATAAAGACCAAGGATACCGCTGTAATGTAGAATTTTCCTATGACATTGATATAATCTAAACCACGTGAAGTATTAGGTTGTTTCGAGAAAACCAGCGTCGCACATTTCTTGTCATCGCGGCGCGCGTTTCCTTTCCCCCATCTTCTTTTACGGTTCGATAAACGGTCAGTCAGGTTCACACCAGATAAAATGAATTAGCTGGTTCATCAATAAAAATGGTCATCAAACTATTGAAAACAAGCTAATATCGGAAATCCAACGAGTCTCCAACGATGATGTGATTAAATTAGAGCCAGACCATCTTGCTCAGTCCATGAGCGTCAGGATATCTGCCTCCGACGATCTCAAATTGCTTGAGGGCATCATCAACGCTCTTGACGTCTTCAGCGGTGAGCGTGATTTCGGCTGCTTTAATGTCTTTGGGCACCCAAAGGAAACCGAAGTCAGTGACGGGGTAAAACGACGTCAGCCTCTCAGGATGAATCGAACTCACTTTCAAGCGTCCTTGTCTTGTTCGATGAACCTGGGATGGGGATAATGTTTGGGCTCATCTGCAGAAGATACGCCAGACAGAACTGGGCGGGAGTAACGCCCTTCTTCTCGCTCAATCTGTTGATCTCGGCAACGAGCTCGAGGTTCTTATCAAATACCTCCGGCTGGAAACGAGGGTATTTTTTCCTCTCGTCCCCCTCAAGATCCGCGATCGACTTGATTTGGCCAGTGAGGAAGCCACGGCCCAGGGGCGAATACCCGATCAAGCTGATACCAAGCTCCGATGTCGCATTGATGACCTTGTAAAGCTCTGGCTCGAGCGACCAGATAGAGCACTCGACTTCAACGGCAGCGATCGGATGGAGCTGTTCACATATCAGGGAATCAGCATGTCGGCTTCAAGGAAAATACAGAATCGACGAAACTTACAGCAGCGGCTTTTCGAACGGTAGCTTCGCCGACCTCAGACAGACCAATGTGGGTGAAGAAGCCCTCGTCGATGAGCTTCTTCAGGGATGGTATCGTCTCTTCGACGGGCATCATCTGGCGCGCACACTGAAAGAGGTCGATTTTCTTGTTGGGGCCAAGGGCTTCGACCGCTAATCAAACAAAGAAAGGAAGGAAGGTTGGACAAGAGGTCGTAAACGGCAGGGTATGGGACAATGGACTAACCAGAGGTCAGCTCGACTTTGAGCTTGTCATATGTCAGGCCACCTAACCCGCCTTTGACGCTCAGGAATACCTCGTCAGCGTATTGAGGGTATTTGGTGAAGAATCTGTTGAGCAGCTTCCTATTGCCCCCATATTGACAAAGTCAGTCAACGAATTAAGAGTACGACTAAAGGAGAGGAGCACGGACAGGTTCGCCATTGGTTGGTCAGGAGGGTTATAGAATGTTCCTGAGTTCCAATACGTTGCACCAGCTTCGATAGCAGCACTACAGGATAACAAGACCGTCAATGCATATCAGGCGCAAGGGGAAGGAAAAAGAAAGCGGGCACCAACATCATTGACTCGAACGCTTCTTCGTCTGGTGTAGGTGTTGGTCGTAACCAAGTGAGCATCATGAGTCCATGTCCAATACGGCCGACTTTCCAGTCTGCAGAACCATTTGCATAGAATTCTCAGAAACGTAGAAGTGAAAGCTACGAAAGCAGCCAGGCTTACCTTTGGCGTCTCCTCCCACTGCAGACAGAAATAAAACAACCGTTAAGTTTATTCTTGGAAGAAACGAAAGTCGAGGACGCACGATTGACGGTGGTAACAGCAGATGACATTCTGTCTTTAGATTGTTTGTTTTCCTAGGATGAAGAATGGTGACGGTCAATGAGCCAGACGATCGGCAGGGAAGGAATCCGAGATTTCGGAACGACTATCGTCGGAGTCTGAAAAACGATTGGCCAAAGACTCACCCTTTGTTCTTTTATTTTATTTTATTGTCAGAAGAAGAGGGGAAAAGACTTGGTGCTTGTCGGTTTATAAAGACTCGGGTACCAGGGGGAGTGGAGCAGCGCGCAAGCAAGGAGCCGGTCGGTCGAAATTGGTGGAGAAGGGAGGTACATGAGGGGGTGAAAGCTGCAAAAACTTACTATAGCGCGTCATCACAATAGTAAATCTGGTTTCAATGAACAGCTGAGAAGAGGTACAATATGATACATTGTCCACTCGATCAGGTCAGTCTCCACTGGAAACAATCAGCAACGTCGCCTCGCTCCACAAAAAGCACATCGGTCGGCGGGCCTCTTGCAGGTTCATCAGAGACAAAATACCGCTTACGAAAGATAGTATCTCCTTTCAGCCGGTGGAGAAGGAAGAAACAAAACAAATCATATTGTCATACATATACGGAACACCGAAGAACATACAGATGTCCTCGTCGCCTCCACCAGACCCTAAATACTCATGAAATCCTCCGCCTCCCGCTTCATGCCACCAATCCTCTTTTCTTCCCTCTCTTTCGCAATCCTCTCGTGCGTAAGAGCCTTGAGCGATTCGTTGTGCTTCTCTAGAATGTGTATGTACGGCGCAAGGGAGGTCTGCTGCCAATCTTTGAAACGCGCAGCACCAAATAAACAGTATCAGTCGCTAATGTGACGAGGTGATGGAGGAAAAGGGATCCAACTAACGTTCCATGGGCTTCGTTTCACCGTCGACTTCCATCGTCGTCGCTTTCACGCTGTTGATTTCCGTCAGAAGTTGCCCAATGGTAGGGACCGCTCCAGGATCGAAGGCCGAAACGTTCTTAGGGTCGACAGGGACACAGATTCGATCTATAGCCATCCCACAATGGCAACGATTGCGTTTGACAACGCGATCAGTTTCTCCCTGCTCTAGTAAGGTCTGCTGGAGGGAAATGTCAACACTCACTTGTTCCGGGATGAACACAGAATGGGCTCTTGAGCAGATGGTTCCTCTTCTTAGAGACCTCCTGATCCATTCGTGGGTATAGGTACTGGATGATGATGTCCTCGAGCGAGTTCATGAGCTCCTTGTGGTTCGGCTTCGACGAGCGCTTGTTGATTTCAGTGAGGACCGTCTGCCAGCGGGAACGAGATGTCGCACCGGGGTTTGAGGAGAATGATTTAAGTAGGGTCGCTCGGAGATCTGGGGCCGCAATAGAGATGGGTGTCAAAGATGGTTTGGAAAGAGGGACAAACGTAATGGAAGTGACTACTTACCCGCATCGGGCAAGAGGTTGACCAAAGTCTCGTATTGCTCGGGCGATTGGAAGCATTCTTGATCATTGAGAATCAAGTCTGTAAACAGATTCTTCACAATATCATAGGATTCTCTACAAAAAACCCGTCCTAATCAGTAAGCAGCACCGAAACACAAAGGGATATTGAGGTATTCTTACTTCAAACTAGGTGACAACTCATTCTTCATATCGTATCTGACTTTAATCCTTTTACCACCAGCACCTACCGTTCCTTGGATAACCTCCAAATAACCGACCAGTGCGCGTCGTTCTTCGTCCTTGAGGTCGAGCGCTGCAGGATCGGAGACCCAGCAATGAATACCACGACGACCAGAGTAGACCCAGAGAAGATGGCTGTATCCGAATTGATCTAGTAAGAAAAACAATAAAATGAGTAAAAGCTGAGAGAAATCCAGATTACGTCTCGGTGGAGAAGAAGGAACTGTATTGTTACCTCTCAGAGCATGGTCGAGAACCTTCGTAGCAGCCGCAATGAAACCCCAGCACCTTTTACAAATTCCTTTCCCTTTACAACATGTCCTAATCTCATCGTAATCCGTCATATCGATATCAAACACCAGCTCCCTCCTTTCGGGAACCAGTGCGCCAGGCCTGAGGGTCTTTCTGTTTCTCGGACGGTGCGAGTACTGGGGTCCAATTTCAAAACGGCCCGGTGTGAGTCGCAGGCAGGATGTCTTAAGGTCGGACCAGTTGTCGAACGAGTTGTATCGAATGTAGACGTCGCCGGCGAGCGTGAAGGCGAACTCCCGGTGGGTCCACAGCTTGTGAGGTGCATTCTCTGTCAATTTGCATTGGATTTGAATGTGGGGAGGGTTGGAGAGATGGAGAGAGGTGGTGGATAGAGGATCAGGTGAGCTTTTCAGTCTGGACGGATGACTAGGAGAGGGTAGTCAGGACGAGCAGGCGAATGTCTACTCACCACCGTCGTGATTAAGCCATTCAAAGACCTGCTTAAATGGGAACAGGTGTTGGTAGAAAGCTCTAAGCACATCAGGGGAGCTTCCATCCATCCTGTAATTGCATCAAACGAAAGCATGTGAGGAGGAGCAGAAGTATGGTTAGCTTTTGACAAGCAAGCTGCAAGCCCCGAAAATGCAGAAGAGGGATGTGCAACGGACTCTATTGTTTCGTTGTACATCTTCGGAGGGTTTCAGGAGTGCGCAAGTGGGACCTTGCTGGTAAGGGTGGAAGAAATACTACAGAGAGCTTCACTTCGCGCGTCTCAACGCGTGCAACATTTAAAAAACATTTCGAAGATTATTCTAGAAAACAAGAGTCCTGGAATCTTTCACTTAGTTGAAGATGCGAGGAAGATATATAATGCTAAATGAACTTAAAAATATCATTTTGTGAATTAACCCAAGACATTTTACTAAAGCCTCTTCAGCAGAAACACTTAAACACCGCTTTTGATGGTACAACAGCGTCCATATAGAGAAAACATATAGAGAAAAGATCCCTAAAATGTGTCATTTCTACTAAGGGAAAGAACCTTTTCTTCACAGCTGGAAGTTGGCGCCGTTGAAAAACGCATCAAAGTTCTGTTCGCCTCCTGTGTTATTGATAGGCAAACTGAGACCAGGAAACCAATCCGAAAACCCTCTCAGAGCATCCTCAATTGTCTCGTTCCCATCGGGAGGAGTAAAGACCTATTATCAAAACATGTGAGTCCATGATCAGTACCCGTGTGTCTGCTGTAGTCGAAAACGGCGCTACTTACGATACCAGGCCATTCATTACTCCCAGATGGTGGGAACGCATTAAGACCGGTAGAACTGTCAGAGTTGATGTTAGAGATGACGTCGCCTCCTTCTCGATGTGGTGAAGTAGCTCGAGATTGAGGTCGTGTTGGCGCGCGAGAACCAGAGACCTGCAAGAGACTCTGGAAGAATGCTGCTAGGTACGCTAAGTTGTCTTTTGGTTGCCTGATTATTCAGCAGTTAAAATATTAGCTACCAAACGATTGATGTAGAAAAAACAAGCAGCAACTAGACACACCTCGATGCGTTTTGACACGCCAGAGTGATAGACGCCAGGGAGTTGAATATCTGCGCTTGGAGCGTTATGTCGAATGTGTTCATGTTTCTTGCTAGTAACAAGGCAGCGCGCACAGCTAGAAGCAAGTAACGAAGTGAATAAGTCGTCTCCCGGTTTCGCGCACGGCAGAAAGGAACTGACCACTAAAAGCGACGACATCTTGAGAGTATGTGAGGATTCCAGATGGAGCAAGTTGCTGTGAAATATATGATAGTATGCTCATGGAAGCCCTGATTGTTTCCAGAAACGCCAGCATCACATCCTCTTGCGACGCGTTGTTGTGGTTCTCCAGCATCGCTGTTCCAAGTTTATGCTCAGCCTGTCCAACTTCGGACATTTTGTCGTAGAAATGAAGGATAGCTAGTGAGTTTGGATGCAGAGGAAGACCGGCTGAAAGATGATCGATGTCAGCTTGGCTGATGACGCAAGCCATCACAAAATAAAATCGCTCACTCCGGTCAGGAACTGAAAGCCAAAAAGCTTTCCAACGGCTATTTGCCAACTCCGCACGCTCCATTATCATCTTCCTTATCCCGATATCTGTTGAATGAGCAGTACTTCCCGCAATTTCCATGTACTTGGCCGACTGCATGCTGGCGCAAAGCATCGAGTCGGCGATACAGGGGACATGTAAATGATCCTTCACCCAGACATCGTAGTCGAAGATGTTGGAAGGGGATATCATTCGCGGCCGGCCGTTCTGCTGCATGTGTAGGCTGTGAGGGAATAAGGTAGTTTTGATCAGTCGGAGGAGAAGGAACCGATGCAATGGATATCAACTTGCGTTGCGTCGAAAGCGTATAACTCTGAACAGAAATAAAAGAATAACCATCAGTATCAAGACAAAGGCGGATTGGGATCAGGCCACAAAAACTCACGAAGCCAAGTCCTTTCGCGGTTCTGAAACGGTAATTTAAGTGTGGAAGTTTCCAGTCAGCAAAAAATTCATGCTTGTCAACCTTCATAACCCTTACCAAAACTTCTCTCGCTTCTAAATCATTATCAGGTAGTGGTCGCTTTGGAGGTTCGTTCAATCCTAACTCGTAAGCGACTCGTATCTGCGAATCACAGAGCTGTGCTGTCAGATATGAGTGCATATTGACTCCGGGAAGGGGCAAGCTACTTACACCATATCCAATTCTCTTGAACGACATAGCATCCTTCGGCTCCTTCCAGAATGCTATAATTTCATAATGAGGAACGAGGCAAGAGATGAGCTGGAGACCACGACTGTTTCGGGGAGAAACCCGGATCTGGCGCACCTAGAATCGATAGCGCTTGAACCAGCCCTATTGTTGCTACCCCTTCACAGAATGCTTGACCCAGGTACCTGTTTGAAAGTTTGAGAAGGGGCTTGTAAAGTTGAGGCATTGAAAGTTTCGCTGAAACGGTGAGGACGGCGGTGAATAAAATTGTTGATGTTTTCTGAACGTAATCGTGCTGTTTGAGAGGTCCCGACAGAGAAATGGGGTTGTCTAGTTAGTTGAAGCAAAGAGGTCACAATGATGGTACTGACTGTATGAAGGGCAGCATCTAAAACTGCGACAAACGGATTCAGCTGTAAGAAGAGGGGGGCGTTAATCAATCACTGGAAGCTCAATACAAGGGATCTGAATCAACTAGCCTTTTCATGATAAAAGTCGAACAAGTCAATTACATTCCCCTTCGAAACGAGCCCCAGCCTCACGGGGTCCTCATTCCAGTTCCTGGAGCCAAACACATCTCCCGTGCTCTCATCCTCGTCATCCTCATCCACCTCTTCCTGAAACACGTTTTTCTTTTTTCTTCGTGGCTCCAGTACCCTGGCGAGAGACAGCGATTGTGGAGAGGTATCTTCTCTCTTTTGATTCTGTATCAGCTGTTCCACGTCTGCCAGGTGTCCCGTTGAGGCACCTTCGAGGATCATCTTATTTGTCACTGAGGCATTGGGAGAAGATCGTGATGTGATTGGTTCCAGCAAAGGTGTAAACAGAGGGTGATCTATTGAGTGGACTTGTCGGGAGGACGACGATGAACCGGAAGACGAAGGGCCGGTTTGATTTTGCTGGAACTGATTCATAACGTTTGAGAGAGCAGATGCACCATATTGTATTTGGTTAACAGATGAAGAAGGAAGTGAGTTGGATGAAAGTTCCCTGTGGAGCTGGGGGTGGAGATGGGAGGTTGAAGAGGGCGGCGGCATAGCAGAAGAGCCAGACAATGGAGATGCGCGTGCGTTGGATAGCGAGGGTTGGTGGAATACTGAAGATGAGGGTGTATATGCATTTGGTGGAGTGGGTACTATCGTTTGTAACGATCGCGGCGAGTTCAGCGTGTCCCAAGGACTTGCAGATCCGATAGAAGAAGAAGGTCGAGGCGAAATGTGATGATACTGCTGGCCATAGTTTTGGTGGGATTGGTTGTACTGCTGTTGAAACTGTTGCTGTTGCTGATGGTCCAGAGCAATAGGAGGGTATTTTGACGAAGAGGTGTTGGACGGACCTTCAGCCGAGGGCTCACCACTGGTTCTCACACGCTTCTTCTGTTCCTGGTAATCTGAATCCTCGTCACCAGTTGAAGAGTTTGTTGTTGCTGGTGCCCGTTGAGATCCTAACTTTGAAGCGCCGGCATTTGTAGGCTCACCCAGAAATGACACCGGGAAGACGTTGAAAGACCCATTCTGAGTATTCATATCCTTGTCAGAGCCCTTACCGTCTCCAGTATTCTTGAGTTTCCTTCCACGCTTCAGTTGCTGTTTCATTGGGTTGAACACGAAGAGGAAAATGCAACTCAGTACGTCCCACTTATTTTCGTCTCACTTCAACTCAACCTCACCTTGTAGACACACTCCAAGCTGAGCCTAGTACACCTCTGGCAGGTTGCTTGGGCTGGAGAATGCTCAGTCAGCGGTTTGCAGCGGACCCTGCGAAGGAAAGCGAATGGATCGGAAACTGGGAGTGAGTAAAGGTTTTCCCTCATATTGCCGGCATAGAAAGCAGTCCTCCCAGACAAAAAGTGAGTACTGACTTTGTCTGCCTGCATTGGGTACATCTGTGTAGATTAGTAAACGAAATCAGGACCTCGATTAGCGCTTTTGATCCCACAAGCCTATCGGATAGTAACGAGAGAGGGGGGGTGTGGCCCAGCTGGGGAATGTCGGCGGATTGAAAAAGGGGGCTCACGCTTCTCTAGGTTTTTCCTTGACGTTATTGTTCTGAGACTTGGATGTGACGGTATCAGTGCTACTAGGCTCGTCCTTAATAACACCGACATCCATAGTGTCCACACTGATCAGACAACTGATCCTTGAGCGTCACCACCCACCGAGCGGACGGCGTTTTTTTGCGCACTCGAGAAAAACTCCTTTTTACAACCTTTTAGTTGGCTTTTTCACTAGACCTAAACGTCGTCCCTTAAGTTGCAGGCTTACGACTTAAAGGGAGTACGATCAGATTTTCGTACTGTAAGGCGTTCGGGTGAGTTGGTGCAGAAGCTATCAACATTGCAGTGAAGTACCTTGCGACCACATCATCCAGCATTCAAATTAACAGATCCGTACCCATTCTATACTGATTAAGAAGGTTCCCAACAACAAACTTGTCTTTATTCTTCTACAACGCTGACTTTTCCTCATCCTGCGTTCATCCTTGCCTCGCCCTGCTTCATCTCATCCTCTCCACAACCCTTCCAATTACTCCTGATGCTTTTCAAGACCCATTCTGGACGGATCATTGAAGTTCTCCATCGGATCATCCATGTGCTTGAAAAAGATTGGGATAACCACGGCCGCGATACCACATGCGATGGCCTATCAGAAAAAAACTAGGGGTCAGTGCGTTGGAAATAGTTTCACAGATCTTGATGGAGACATACTGCAGCAACGAATGGCCAGATGAAGTTTGGCTGCGGAGCGGCCAGTCATACGAACGGAAAGTCAGTGGCTGCAGTCGGGCAAGGGAACAACATCGATCTGCGATCTGCGGATGATCAGCACTCACATCGGTCATGACTGGGTTGACACTAAAATGAGAGGATGGAACAGAAGATTCGATGAGCATGTTCAATCGGTGAATCAAAGGGAAGAGCACTCACATGAGCAGCAAAGCGTAAGCGAAGCCGAATGACAGGTAAAGCGCACCAAAGACGATACCCTTCATTCTGGCCGGAGATCTGGTATATGCAACTAGAGGGCAGACACTGTTAGGTCAATATGTTGGCTCAAAATCAGAAAATAGACTCACTCTCATACGCAGAAACTAACACAAAGAGCTCTCCAATACCAGGCAACATGTTGACAGGTAGTTGGACCCAAAGGCTTATGTTGGTGATCTCAGTGCAAGAACTAGCGTAATACCCGCATGGACTTTGTTTGTAAACTTGCCACTGGATGATGGCAGCGGTTGCCATAGCAAGACCACACATAAGGTACCCGACACACATCCTCTTGGATGGACCAAAGTTGATTCCATATTTTCTGATGGCGGGATTGATGAAGTTGTACAAGATTGGAGCAACCACAATCATGGAGATAGGACCAAAGTTACTCAGGAGGTCATTTGGAACTCCCTTCTTACTGATAAGAGTGATCACAGCCGTTAGATCCGCTAGCAAGAGGGAACCTGTATGAGATACTTACACAAGTTGAGCAGCCTGGGAAGCAAAAGGAGTGTAGCTAGAAAACGAAAACAGACGTCGGCAGGGATTCAAAGTGGAGAGGAATCTCTGAGTACTTACAAACCACCGTCACAAATCGCGTAGATCATGGTGAAGGCAAAGATCTTAACAGCGTCAAATGCGACTTGAAGCTCAACGACAAACTCATCGTCCCAAGAAAGCCACGAAGGGTCTGACGCGATCTTAGCGTCGAAGGTCCCAGCAGCGCGAATGTGTGAGGGCTTCGCGACAACCCAGAAAGAGTCGCCGCCTTTGAGGGCCTTTTTCCATCCACCACTGCCCCACATGATGCGAATCACCTTCCACATTTCTCCGTAGATTCCGGGAGTGGGTGGGACCTTGACTGCGTGAGGGGTGATGATGACTACGACGATGACACAGACAATGTAGAGGACCGAGGGGAGGAGGAAAGCAAGCCAGTAGCCTACATCCCTAGCACAATATGAAGTAGCAATAGAGAAGACTGAACCGAATTGCTGAACCCAGTAGAAGACCAACTCTATTAGGTTGCAAAGACTTTTTAGTGGCGAATTCTCATCGTCTCGACCACGAGCCGTTACTCACGGTAGTTTCCGATGGTTACGGTTGGATCAACGATAACGAGGTTGCCCTTCTTGTCAAGCTGAAGGTACTGTCTCTTGACTGGGCATTGGTCACATAACAAGGGATTGATAGAAGGCTTAATGAAACCAGTCGCGAAAGCCAATGTGAGGATGGCGATGATGAATGGACCCAGAGCTGGTAAAATAAGAAACAAAATGAAGGGACGCGTCAGTGAAATATTCATGAGCCAAGAGCAAACACGTTTGCGACGCGTCAATGCTGCTATCTACCTTTATCAGACTTAATGACGGAAGGAATGGCAGGAATAACTGGGAAGCCAAAGGAATATCAGTCTAGATTATCAGATCATGAATCGTGAGCTGAGATGTGCTCACCAAGAAGGATGTGGGAGAGAATTCCGATGGCGCACGCTACGAGAATTGTCTTCATTCTGCCCCACTTGTTATCTGCAACGTAACCACCCAGAAGAGGGAAAACGAAACCCGCAAATGAGAGAAGGGTTGTCAAAGCCGTCGCTGTTTGCACTCCCAAGTTGAGAGCTCTAAGAGCAGAGGAGAAATATTGGGAAGTCAGTGCTTCTGCTGCACCTCAACGTCGCAAATGCCAAAAAAAAAACTTACCCAGCAGACTGCTCAAGACCAGCAGCTCCAGGAGCAACAGCACCAGCTCCATTTCCTCCGTCAGCTGAAAAGTGAGATTAGGCGGTTAGCGAGGAAAGTTTCCTTAAAAGCGATCTAAAATATCATCGAGGAGCAAAACTCACGTAGAGGACGCTGGATGAAATTACTCAGTACCCCAGTAGAGCCATAGTAACCTATCAAAGAAGAAGGGGATTAAAAAAGAATTTTAGATTGTCAGAGCCTCCACATGTAGCAACGCTACTTTAGTGCGATGATATCGAACAGCGTGTAATACTTACTCGCTCTCTCAGTGAACTCGACCATCTGCATCAGCATGGCAGTCCATGTCATAGGCCCTGCAATCTTGAGGAGCTTCTCTTTCTCCTCTTCAGTTGGGTATCTGCCATTTGGGCCAATTTCGTTGGGATCATAGTCGAGGAAAGGTTGCACAATGACTTCGCTACCTTCTTCAAGTTTTTCGTTTTTTGCTCCGTCCATCGTGGGAGAAGGGAAGTGAAAGAGAGGTGATCTGATGTGTGATGGGAGAATTGGAATTATATCGGTGAGACCAGCCTAATAGTCTTTATAAACGCGACGGTGTGAGTCGCCTTGAGCTCTTATCAAGAAATCGGGAAACGGAAGTGTTCCAAGTGACTTTTTGCCACATCGGAGAATGCAATCTATGGGCTATTAGCAGGAAACGGGGAACGGAAGAGATCCAAATGACTTTTGCCATATCGCAGAAAGCTATCTATAGGCTCTTAGCACGAAATCTGGAGACGGAAGAGATCCAAATGACTTTTGCCACATCCGCACAAAGCTATCTATGAACCGGATGGCCGCGCCCATGGTCCTATCACAACTCGTCTCGTGTGTATCCCGGTATTTCTCTGCCTTTCCACCTTTAGCAATTGCAAATTCATTCTTCCCTTCTATTTTGTGTCCTGTATATCTTTCCTCTCAAATTTACTCTCCTCTTTCTGCAACTCGCTCCCGAGGCGTCCCGTCTTTGACACCTGCTCCCATTTCCAGGACTTCAACCGATAGCACTCTTCAGAATGACCATTGCTATTCAAGACCAGGCAGTGTTCGGGGATTTCAGAGATGAACTCATGAAAGAAGGTCGGTCCATCCGACCAGAAACCCTTTTTTATAAGTCTCTCAAAGCTCAGCTCGCCTTGCTCGCTTCTCTTCATTCCAACTTTCCCAATAACTCCCTCTTTAGGCTTTGTGGTAGTGAAAGGCGCTTTCTCAAAGGAAAACGCTGCTCACTACGCTTCTAAGGCTCTCGATTGGCTCGAACAATGGTGAGAGATTTGTGCTCCGAGGGGGCGGCCACCCCCGTCTTACTCCTTTCTTCCAGCTAAGAGCCTTTATTTGCACTTCCAAGGGACTTGGGATACAAAAGAGATGACGAATCTACTTGGGATGCTGCCAACTTACCTTTCAGCAACAGAGGTGGACTTTACAGGTGAGCGTCACTTTTTTTCTAATGGCGTGCCATATTGACAGGATGCTGACTTTTGCTCGATTTGGGCTGGAAGTCGTTACGGTAGTGGACATGAGCAGGTTTGTTTCTGTTGTTCTGGTTATCTCTGCAGATGCTAACAAGATTGCGCCACTTCAGTTTGCTTGGGACATCCGGTGAGTGCACCGCCGGTGCTACGTGTCCCTTATCCCATTTTCACCCACCCATTTCTTTTGATTAGTGGTGAGCCTGGTATCATCGACTGTTTTGCCAAGATCTGGAATACCGAAGAGCTCCTCGTTTCCTACGGTGAGACTCAAGGACATCTCGATGTTTAAAAAGTTAATAAATTGATGTCCCGCTATTGCCTTGAAGATGCTGTCAACATCTCTGTACCATTGAACAAATCTGATGAAAAGAATGCGGAAGTATTCAAGCCTTGGCCGCACGTAGGTGTCGCCCTCGATCTAATCCTGCAGTCTGCAACTGAACCACCATATCTCACTTCTACATCTATCAGACCGACCAATCGCCTACACGTCTATTTTTGCACTGCGTGAATTTGAATGACACCTTTTCTTTGTAAACAAGCTTCTAACAGCGACACCTTCTTTCAGGTTCAAGGCATTGCAAATCACATGCCTAATGGCCCAGACGATGGAGGATTGATGGTTCTTAAAGGTAGCAAAGCTGTCAGTTTCTCTTTCTCGACTCGATATTAGGTAATACCATGCCTGATTCTTTTCCTACAGCTTTATAACAAAGTTTGGGAGATGTTCGACTGGCAGAAGCCAAAGGGTGGCTGGTCAACAGACGATGTTTACCTCCGTCAGTAACATCGCTTTATGACATTGGAGACAATAAACTAGGGCTGACTACTATTATGATTTGATGGTGTGTTCTCTTAGACACTCCTGAGATGCTTTCTTGGCTTTATGAGCAAGGCTGCGAATGGTACAAGGTCGTCGCTGAGCCAGGTGATCTCATCCTGGTACGATCTTCGTTGCTGATCTGAAAGACAATGAATTCCGCTTGCTTACACTACTCTCTTCTTTTTTATTCCTCTCGTAGTGGGATTCAAGAACCATTCACTACGGTACACCACCTCTCGGAAAGATTCCTCGCATTGCAACTTACGTGTGCTGTTAGTTTGACAATTGTTCTCTCTCCTGATTTTCTGAATGTTCTATTCTGAATCTGTTCCCCTCACTTTGACAGACAAACCCGCTGCATTGATCAGTGAAGAGCAGTTGGCCATCAAGTTAACGGCGTTTGAACAAATGCGCAATCACACTCACGACCCCATTTCGTTCCGGGTTAGTAATGGTTTCGCATTTGTTAAAAACATATATCTAATCTCGTCTTTTCTTGCTCCAATAGTTGGCTCCCACGGAGATCCCAAGAGAGAACGACAAGGCGTGGTTGAAGCGTCAAGTTCCTCTCAAGCGTCCTGTACTCAGTGACCGCCTACTCCAGCTAGCTGGAGTGAAGCCATACTAGGATTTATTTGAATGAGGTAATAAAGTGCCCCTTTTGGAGTGCAAGTTCTAGAACTAGCTTGAACGTGCTAGGTCTTTCATTCTGCGCTAATTCCAACAAAATGAAAACTTACAAAGCAAGGTCTTCTCTTTTGCAAATCTTTACAATTCAGTCTCAAATTCAGTACCTCCATACTCCAGGAATACTTCCGTCGCTTTATATGTGCGTGTGCGCTTGCGCTGCATATCTTCCACGTCGGTGGGGACATGCGCTGGTGATGTTGATCCCCAAAGCACCTGACGTGAGTGTGACGGCGGACTGTTCACGTCCCATCTCCCCCTTGCCAATAATTCGGCGCTTGCTTGGGGCTCTGCTTACTTCCTCGCTGCAAGACGGGGGTCAGTCCTGAACTCGCTTGAACTTCAGTCAGGCGGGATGCAAGGATTTCTCTTGCATTGAATCCTATTTTGTAACGGTTTACTTTGTAACTACAGAATTCCATATACCTTTTGGTCCGACAACTATCCCTACCGACTGGCAGAGGTGGCGGCGATTTTCATTTTCTTAGTTTCATCTACCATTACTCGTCTCTGTTCTGTTCGCCTTGCTTCCATACACTCACAGGATTTTCCCACAGGTTTTTACTGTCGAGTAGCGCCGGTTTCCCCACAGGGGTTTTCGCCGGCGCGCTTTGTTTACAAACTTTCTTGCAGGCGACCATACGTCGTCACAGTGAGCACCTCTGCAAATACTCTTAACTCCCTAACCTAACCTAATGGTATTTTTGCCAGTTTGCGTTATGCTATGTGATTTCTAGCAGCATCTTAAACTCTAAGGTCTTTCAGAAAGTTGCACCAAGAGCAATTAGGATCATTTAAGAAGATATCAACCTGGTTGAATCGAAGACTTCCTCTGTTGGCTTTGCGAAGAAAGAACTCATCTTGGCTCTCAGTTTCTAAAAGTTCATCTCAGCTCGCCAGAAAGTCTCTCTGAGGTAGAAAGTTTCCCGTCTTTCGTGCAGAGCTTTTGACTTTAACACTTCTCGCTTTTCTCATGTCATACTTAGGTAATGTAGCAGTAGCTCAACGAGTCTTGTTTGCCTTACTTGTGCCTTACTTATGTTCAAGTTCAGTCCTCTTACCTCACACATTCTCTAAAAACTTAGCTAAAATGAGAAGAAGCTTTGTACTATTAGCTATAGTTCGCGTATCTTCCCTTCTTGAGTCGCGAACTCTCTCCAACTTATGGCTTTCGTGGGTCGCACTACTCTCTTCAGAAGCTGTACGCGATACATCTGATCATCTAATTAGATCCACATTTTTATTTATTTTATTTATTTTGGTTTTTTTTTTAATAATTAAGCACTGATGAGGCCGCCTTCTGGTACAATATCGGTGTAACCTTCTTGTGGCTGTCCTTTGGAGAAAGCATACCATGACTTCATGTCATGCTTGACTGTATCGAGTGGTTTGTTCTCCGCAATACGATTCGCTAAATCCGGATTGTTAATGAACAGACGGCCAAAAACGGCCGCATCAATCTCTCCAGACTGGATAAGCTCATTGGATGTTTCGGGCGTGAGCTGAGAAATTGATGTGATTAACTGATTGTAATCAAGCGCAGCAGATATAACTTGGGATGACTTACATCACCATTAAGAAAAAACAGACTATTCTTCACTAATGGCCTGAACCATTTCATGACATTCATCTTGGTTGCTCTTTTGACCCCGTCAAACTCTGGGTCGTCAAAATCTTTGTACTGCAGCAGCTGCACATACATGAGATCGAGCTTGTCAATTTCGTTTAGTAAGAAGCCATACGTTGCAATGGTTTCGTCTTCTGGCATACCCTACAGTATATTGTTGAAATTGAAAGCATTAGCCATTTCCACGAGAGTTTCCCTGAAAGACGTACAACATCGTTTATACCACCGCACGGGCTCAATTTGATACTACACACGACAGATCAGTTGAAGGTCTTCATGAGAAGGAGGAAATAGGACCGACCCAACCCTCTTTGAACCGTAGACTTCTATCAAGCAACGAAGCGCTTCAAGTGTGAACCTTGTCCTGTTTTCGATTGACCCACCGTAGTTGTCTGTTCTGACATTAGCGGTCGAATCCATGAACTGAGCACAAAGGTATCCATTCGCGGCATGAAGCTGTCGAGAACATCGTCGGCAAAGCTTGCTTATGAGGACCAAGCAGATAGACAACCTTACCTCAACACCGTCGAAACCAGCAAGCTTCGCGAGAGTGGCGGCATTCCTGTAGTCAAGCAGAGTTTGGTGCACTTGGGCAGTTGTCATTTCAGTAGGTTTTTCATAGTGAGAATCTCTCCCCAAATCATGAAAGTGACCTCCACGTGCGGAGATAGCTGATGGAGCTAACACAGGATTTCCTTTTTGTTGAGGCATATTAGGGTGAGCAACGCGGCCAACATGCCTGTCATAATTCGAAAGGACAGTGAGCTCCAATCAAACGGGATGAGACCATGACTTTAGAGACCAACCAAAGTTGCGCAATCATAGCTGACCCTTCCTCATGAACGCCGTCGACTACGCATTTCCATCCCATTGCCTGGTCAGAATTCCAGAGCCCTGGAGCGTTTCCCCAACGTGTTCCTTGAGGCTAAACAAAACAGAACAATGCGATGTCAATAATGATACAAATAGATGAGATTAAGACCATTTACAGATATAAGAGCTCCTTCCGACAGAATAAGACCAGCGCCACCACTGCTCACACATGTAAACAGCATTTGTGAACATTGTGGAGAGGCACAGGTTTTTAATACAGCTGTGAAACCTACCGAGCTCTCTGAGCATAGTGCTCCTTCATGAAGTTGTTCGGAACTGTTCCAGCTGCCGAGTTGGCTTCAAACTCAGGACCAGCGACAGCTCTGTTTCGTGTAAGAGAAGCCATAATCACTCGGTTCTTGATCTCCAAGTCATCACTTAATTTAAGAGATTGAAAAAGTGGCGATTTATTCATTTTGAGAATGAAATATGAGAGAGTACTCGTTGTGTCCGGACAACAAGAGGGACCACTTTCCAACTTATATAAGCCTTAAAACCGCTCCACTGAGAAAGTACATACGTCAGTTGCAGTGAACTTAATCCACAGGCTGTAGCCTCGATAATGGGGCGGCATCGATGTTTGTTCACTGCTCCAAAATTTGAGATGACTTCTCAATAAAGCGGTGTCCCGAGCTGATGAGCATCGGGTTGACCTCATAGTACAATGATTCCGCTGCTAGACTGATAGGCCGTCATGTTACATTATCAGCATCTCCGACCCTTTTTTTTTGTTTTTATGCCACTCTGAGTCAGTGTTCTAAGAGCCATCTGGGGATCTGGGTGTTTTGGAGCCTGGGGTGCTCGCCGAGACCGGAAAGGCACAACGAAGGAAGAATGGACTGAGAAGGCAAAATGCAATAGATAAAGAAGTTGGCATAACCTCGTTTGCGCCTTCCATGCTTACAAAAGAAGTTCGATGTCAATTGCCCAAAACAGAGAAACAAAATAAAGTATTATCAGAGTCAGTATGTAGAATTCCATACCCTACAAACTAATGAATCAAAGGTATGGTAGTCTACGACCAGGGTATGGATTGAAGAAACTGCAAGAGCTCTAGTGTTTTTGATACTAGGATGGACATATTCCCCAACTCAGCATGACATTCATTGTGTATCAACAGCAGCGTGTAAAATGACAAATATTCAAAATCACCATCAAATCACATCATTTTCTCAAACGATCAAATATGACATAGATATGGATCTTATGTATGCTTCGATTACATTCCAGAACTTGACTGGGTCAGGTCTCTCTTGCACTTCCTGCTCTGCTGCCCGGTAGCTCCAGACGCTCTTTTCGTGGTACCCTCACAAGAACTTCTTGGGTCTCGCGAGAAGCCAACCAGGATAACATACACTCTTTGTATGATGTCATCCAAATGATAGGTGTATCGTCTTCCGGTGAAGGTTCTAGTGAGTCATCACCTATATTTGTCAATACTAGATGAAGAAGCTTATGACGAGGGCGGCGGCATCGCATGTACATTCCGCTGCCTATACTAGAGCTGGGTATTAGCGAGCGAAAAAAGAGAGGAAATGCAGGTTAACTGAATAACTCGGTTAGAATAGTTTTCAACAAGGAAAAATTCGGGCAGATTTTTTGTCAGCCATTCGGCGTACCGGAAAATGGGCGACATTGCTTTTGTCGGTCGAGAGCTGCCAATCTCCTTCGCGATTTATCAGTTTAGCTTGCATTAATTCACGCGTATGCATAACCTTTGATGAGCTAAGCAACGAGAGGGTTGTAATGATCTGGCGCTTTACCTCAATCCTGGAGAGTACAAATCCTTAATGATTAAGAAGGAAATTCGATAAAGTTACATTGACTGTCTCTTATCTGTATCCCATCTGCGGACCAGGAGCACATTTCCTTATGATGCAGAGTGTTTTGATCCATCTACTCAATCGATGAGTGGGTCAATATCACTTTGGGTCACCCGACATGTCCTAAAGAGGACGTTGATATTGCGAACTCCCACTAGACGGGGGTGAACAAGATATGATACGATAGGATGAAAATTTTCAGGGATTTCCAAAAGGAGCGGGTTTTGGAGTCCAGTCGATGCATGCGGGTTAGGAGACTGACTTGCTGTTGAGGAGGATCTTGGATCAAGCAGATTTTGGAGATGGACTACGATGATTTTCGAGGCGAGACGGTGATTTCTTGCTTTCATATGCTGTTGTTTGACTCTGAGTATCACTCATTCTAATGAACTCTGAAGCTAACGGGTGATACTTTCAATACGGTTGCTCATCGCCAAGCAATCTATTGTCCTTTAAGCTTAAAGATGGCTGCTTCGATAATCTTCAAGATATCTAAAGACACTCCGTGGCTGGCTTGGAACCCAGCTATGTGGGAGAAAACATTGGTGAGTACTCTATCAATGAAAGCCGATCGCTTGCAATTACTTACCTGGGCCGATCCCATAAGCATGAATAACCACACCGGCATTTCTCGTCTCAGACTCTAGTCTGAATCCGCCTTCTCTAGCTGGGCGTAAGCCGACCTGAAAAAAAAAAAAAAAAAAAAAAAAAAAAAAG